>JALLBC010000295.1:0-11206 GCA_036939775.1 Skeletonema grethae | reverse complement strand
CCAATCCCGAATCCCGAAAAGGTCGTCGGGACGGGACGGTACCAACCTCTAGAGATCACAATAGATTTTCATTATTGATTTTTTGAGTTCGGCATTTGGCAAACGGCATCATAATAGCCGCCCCGATCGTAGCAGTAGCCTTGATAAGTAGTTGTAGTGATCATAATCTAGCCAGCATGGCCTCAACAAAACGTCTCCTCAAAGAGCGTGCCCAGCTCGCCCGCAATCCAGTCCCGTACATCACCTTCGAAGAAGACGATGAAGATGACGATGCCGACATGGGCGGCGGCGATACCAACTCTGGAATTTTCGAATGGAAATTCATACTCGAACTCAATCCAACCCACGATGACTTGGAGGAGGCTGATACGATTGGACGAGCTGCGGATAGTCCGTTCTGTACTGTTCCTGCTACTGCTGCTGCTGCGTCGGCTGGTGCATCTTCTTCTTCGGGGAGTCAAAAAAAGGGAGGCATTTTATCCAGGGCGACGCGGTCTTCCAAGGCAAACAATGATGCCTCTGAAACCACGGCTGATTCCTCCTCTTCAACAACAACATCATCAATCACTACACAATCTGCACACGTGGCATTCCAACTCAAATTCCCACCAAACTATCCATTCAAACCACCCACCATCACCGTACTAACCAAATCCTATCATCCCAACATCANAATTCCCACCAAACTATCCATTCAAACCACCCACCATCACCGTACTAACCAAATCCTATCATCCCAACATCAACACAAAGACGGGGGAAATATGCGACGCAGTCCTAACAGGAGAGGGATGGGGACCCACACTCAACGTACGCAAGGTATGTGCTCGTCTTCGAAAGTTTCTTTGTGATCCTGACCCGGATCATCCATTGGAATCGGAAATTGCGCAAAAGTTGGTGGATAAACCGAAGGATTATGCGAATGCGGCGTATATGTTTGCTACTGCGAATTTGACCAAGAAGGCTGCTTTTGCGGCTATGCAGCAGAAGAAGAAGAAGTAGCGTGATTTATAGATGCAATGTGTCATTGTAATTTGTAGATGGTCAATGATGACGGATCAACAAACAATTTTTAGGTTTCTTCTGTTTCGAAATGAAGGGGAGGGATCAATATTATCATAGAAAATTTCAACAAAACTGTAGTACTGCTAAAGTGTGTAACAAAGTTTGTACTATACGCCAATGAAAATAAAGTAGTGTGCAAGTAACAAGCACCATCATTTTATACTCTATCTCCTCTTTACACGACCCTCCAACACAGGTTCAATGGTACGATGACAAGACAAGTACTGCAGCAACACTTTCGAGATGAATGAATCATTCCATGCGTCATTCCGGACCCGACTGCTCTTTGTCCAGGATTTACAACCTTCATTCCCATCTGCGACGAATGAAGTTACTCCAATGATGTACACTTGTTCGTCATTTACTTCGACTCCATCTACTTTGAAGGAGAGAATCGCCACAGCATTATTATCATCGGCCTCTTCTGATATCAAATATTCCAGCCTTGAATTACCTGACAAGTGAGGGTATGCCCCAGTTGGACCCTTTTTGCTCCCAACAAGCTGTTGTCTCATTGCTTCTCTCAAATGAATTCCTTCAATTTCCAAAACCTCCATGGTTCGTGGAAAAGGAAGCTCCTTCAAAAGATGTCGGATTGTAAAGTCACTTCCGGGCGAGTATTGTCGATCACCTCGGATGAATCCGCCATTGATCATTGCCAGTGTGGGATACGCAGCATTATGATGGCTGTCTTTGTCCATAAAAGTCTGAATCAGCCAATGCATCGCATCTGCTATCAAATTTCCTCCTGTTGCTTCTCGTCTCCTTACAGATGACATTCTTGTATCCAAAGAGAAGGAGCTACTGCTAATCTGTGCGATGACGTCATCTAAACTCATGGATTCGGCAGCCTCCCGTCCAAACGATGATACCATTGAGTCTTCATCTGTCTTCTTTCTGTGTCTCTTTACAATGTCGGATACCACGTCGTCTTCCATTATTCTCGTCGTGACGACATTCATCGACCAACTCGTAGAGATAGATTTCACGTCCATCTCCCCACTCGGCAAGCCAGTCTTGAGTTCAATTTCGAGGTCAACACAACCAACCCAATATGCATTCATTCCACACTTGAATACCAAAACTCCACCGTTATTTACTTCATTACGTACATCATCTTGTTCCTGATCTCGATGTACCATCAGAGCAAGTTCTTCGTGCTCATGACCCCCTAGAATCAAGTTAACTCCGGCAAGCTTGTCCGCCGCCAATAACTTGTCTTCTTCCTCTGACATGTGAGTAATGGCGATGATTACGTGTGCACCTCTTTCACGAAGAGAATTTGCCGTTTTTCTCGCAACGGAGAGTATGTCAGCATCAAACACAACGTCCTTGGACGGGGAGGAAATTTTTGGAGTTGATTTTGTTACAAGGCCAAAGAAACCAATATTGATTTGGTTTGGAGTAGTATGGATGGTTCCATTTCCAAGAATGCCAGGGAAAAACCCATGTCCTTCTGGAAGTCCTTGCTCCAACTTGGAGCTCCCGGGATAGTAGACGTTACTCCCCAGCCAGTCAAAACTTGACTCGCTCACTCTTTGCTTGAGTACTTCATCTCCGTAGTCAAACTCATGATTACCCAACACAGCCAAATCAATTGGAATCGCGTTCATGGTTTCGATGGCAACTGATCCTTGGCAGTGCTGAAGAAGAGAAGAGCCTCCAAGGACATCCCCATTTACAATCGTGAGAGCAGTATCAAATGAACCTTCGCATCTCAAGTCTTTCATTAGAGTGGTTGCTCTCGACCAACCACCTCTTATACTCTCGTCATTAGAGTCCAAATCATCAAATGAGTAGACATCATTCACCGTCACGAGACGTAGGCGACAGCGAGAATCTGTATTTATCTCGTCCTGATCTAATTCATCTCGTGCAGCCTGTTTTATGTACTCTCTCACATCAATTGTGTCTTGAACGATGGCATCAGTGCTGCTGCTTTCATCATCATTACTACTAGTACTACTGCTATCGTCTTGATGTAGTGTTTCATTCTTCCCTCTTCTTGGACGCAAATAGGTTGTTGGTATCAAGGATAAAGTAGAATCAGTTTCCCAAAAAACAGTAACATAATCACCAGCTTCTTGGTAGCACATATGAGACGAAAGGACCTGTAAAGGTAGTAGTTTGGGATCAATATTCATCACTTGGACAGGCGTCCATGCGCAGTCCTCATCAGCATCATACGCCTCAAATTGCTGTTCTCGGTTACTTCCATTGTCTGCAGCCGAAGGGTAATCACGAAGTAGCTTCTTTCCTGCATTTTCAACTGATGCTAGCATTGCTTCTGAAGGTATGCTAACGTCCGCTCTCTCTTGTTTGACGAAATCCTCGGGCGTAAATGAACGAGTCGTTTCTGACTCCTTCACGAGGCACTTCTCCAGTGGTACAGCAGAAACATTGTCTTCCTCAGGCCAATAGACTTGTAAGTGAGGACCAAATGCATCCATGTGCTTTATATCTTGAACGTACTGCCTCATGTCACTCCACGATACAATAGTCTCTCCTTCATAAACTTTGCCATCATTCCATAGGACATCTACTGTTGTGAACGGAGGCAACGACGTGTCAAAGTAGCACAGCCGTTCGGCCATCTTTGACACAGCAACAATACAATCTAGCGGATCGAAACCAAACCCGAAAGGAGAGCCTGCTAGAATATGCGGTGAATTGATTGGAAGGGTGACCTTCCAGCTGATTTCAGAGATTGTATCGCGCAAGGACAGAACGATGTTTTGTTCGTCAAAGTGACATACACGTGCTGGAAACCATCCTATTGCGTAAACATTAGCAGATTTTACATGTCCACACCATTTGACATCAACTTCATCATTTATGACGTATTTGTTGCGGTGAAAAAAGTCATTATCAGTCCACGTCAAGTTACGAGGTATGATTTTTTGGTCAGATTGTTCGTATCGATCTTGTTCTATTTCTTCCCTTCCAAATATGCACGGCTTCTTTAGAATAGTTCCATCATCCATTCCGTCTCCGATAAAGAGGGTAGTCAATCTGTCTCCTTTTATTCGAGCCATTTCATCAGCTAGGAATTCTATCACTTGCTCCCAACTTGGATGTGCTGAAAGATTATTTTCCTGTCTTAGATGTATCGAATCATTTTTGATTGGATGTTTCCCTTCGACAGTTGATAATATGTAGTGGCCTTTGTCATTATCATTAGAAAGTAGCAACTGTCCTTGGAAAGCTTTTATGAAAGATTCAGTCATAGTCCACTCCATTCCGGCCTTGTCATCTGGAGCAACTGACATGATACAGCCATACCTGACATTTAACTTGTTCGTTTTTGCTTTGTGATCTAATACTGCTTCTCCAAAGCTACCCGAATGACAGCAATCTAGAATTATCCAGGCAATACCCGAACGGAATTTTCGCTCCAAAAGTTCAATGATATCAGAGTGTTTGATGTGGGGTTCACCGCTGCCAGTATGCGTGCAGAACAGCGAATGAACGCCGTGACCACCGTAGTAAAACAATAATTCGTCTACTTCATCCGCCTCCTTTCTATTCTCATTTCTGCGATCTAGCAACCGCTCAATGGAGCTTAGAATTCTGGAACGAGTTGCATACTCATCATACAATTGAAGTAAATTTTGCTTGGGTATTCCCAGAGCACTGAGGCATTTTGCTAGACCAATATCGCCCAGAGAAGGACGCTGCTCGCACCACTCTTCGTTGCACCCAATAATGCACGCGTATCGCATAATGGCAGGTGGGCAGCTAATCTTTTGCCTATCGTTCGGGCGGATATGGCGGACGATCTCGGACGTCGGACCTCGGACCTCGGACGATATCTGAGCACTGAGTGGTAAAAGAGCATCTAAACATCTAATCGTTTAGGTTTGGAGAAACCCCGAACTCCTCAAGAGATTCAAGCAAAAGTGATGTCGATACATCATAACTCGCGCGCGTGCAACGATGCATAACACCATGGAGTTGAAGACAAATCCAACGACACCATGTTAGCACCACCAACGTCTCTTGCAGTCACACTTACTGCTCCACATGCAGTCGCATCCATGCGATCATATTGGTCGGAGAATTCGGCTGTTCGGTTCGCGGCATCCGGTTTCATCGGTAATGCAATTTTTTTCGGACTTGATTTGGCCTTCCTCCCAATCATCAAGGGGGCATCTCAAAAACAATGTTTTGTCAAAGTTTCAAAGACCATTGCCACCAATGCCGAAAGTATAAGTTTCTTCGCTGCATATCTAGTCGATATTTTCGTACAACACGCATTAAATGCATTACTAGTCTTTGGATTAGACACAATTGCTACTCGACAGATGTATTTATCATCACTTGCTGCAGCATATACTGCTTACTTTGGCACACTATGCGGCTCAACAGTTCTTCAAGCTTATTTGCTGCGATTAGGAGTGAGCAAATCGATTGCATTTTGGAGCACAATTGCGTTAGGTAGTGTTGTAAACTACCTCGTTCTAACTGCACTCGCAGCCAGATCAGAATCAGCTTCGAAAGTTAGATCAGAATCAGCTTCGTGCCAGAATAGAAGTGATGATAGAAGAAAAGAGCCGACACTTGCAATGATAAGCACGTCAAAGAAACACTTCGCATTTCTTGGCCAATCAAGATTAAAGTCTAAATCGTCAGATTAAAAGTTACATTATTTCGGAACTGGGTTGCACTGCTTGTTCGGAAACAAGTTGCACTTGTGGCCACAACCAGTCGGGCAAAATTCATTCTTTCCAAACCATTCCAGTGCGTGATCTAAATGACCACCATGCCCACATCCGGGGCACCACACAAACATCCCTTTGACAGATTCGTGGCAGATGAAGCATCTGCCGACCTTTCGTCGACAGCTTTTACAGGAACTGTTGCCCCCACCTTGTAGAGGTTTTCCACAAACAGGACATGACTCGTGGATTGTTGTTGATTGCTGATTGAGCGACCCTACGATGGGATCATTGCAATTTTTGATGAGACTCGCTGCCTGAGTAAATAGACACATTTGCTGAAGAAGGTCAATGTAAGACAGATACCATTCTCTCACTACATCAATACCGAGATTCGGCAGTCTTGACTTGGCCAGGCCACCTGCTGTGACTGGAGGCACAATGACATCCATTATCTCGCACAAAACAACACAGCTTTGAACATCTCCCGCATCTGCTCTCTGCAAAAGAAGCGTCTGAAGCGTAGGTATCAATAAATTTGCCATTGGATTTTTTGGTAAAGACGAATGACTGCTTGGAATGTAGCCAAGACCGGAACCTTTCAATATAATGGCAATTGTTTTCCACATCTGTGTCAGCGCTTTTCGATTGAGTCTTTCGGCAACAGCTGCATTGTGATTGCATGCGTCTACTTTTGTCTGGATTCCACTGCCCGTCTTTGTTATGTACATCTCAGAAAGACGGCTCAAATGCGTGACTTCTGGGGCAATATCTATATCATTGTCACTGTCAGGCAATGGAACTTCTCCGGAAAGATCTTTCAAGTCCCCTTGGTCTGTGACAGAAAACGCCAGCTCCGAATTAGAAATAGGCGATGGGGCAGTTTTCCCTCTTACAACTCCTACTGCGTTTACGTGTTGATGAATAGCAACTATCTGCAAACTCCCATAGCCCGGTTGGAACGGTGATAGATTTGTGAGCGCGAATGTCGAACATGGGACTTCGCTGATTGGAAAGTGACCCTGCGAGAAGTTTTGCAGGAGGCACTGTCCATCTCGACCTACAGAAATCACCGTCTGCCACTTCCTCTCAAACTTCTCTTCTTCTGATTCTTTTGCCCACGCAAAGTCTACAACTGCTCCATCTACGTGACCTTCACATACACTGACTGGCATGAACGGTCTGTGACAAGACCACAACCCAATTACGCCATGACCTCCAGCATTCGCACCAGATATTGGCGATGTCGCTACAGCAATCATAGACTCATGATAATTATCTTTGCCGTCATTGCCCTCTTCTGGTGGTCTCCACCGTATACGCGTGACAGGGCTAGAAATAGCCAAAACATGTGAAGGTAGATTCTTTCTTGTTCGAAACCTATTATCTGATGCTATTCGTTTGATAGGAGAGTTAGAACCGGATGATATTGTAGAACCCAGAGTACCCTGGTTTGCAGCTTGTATTCCACGAGTGTCAGCGATGACCACGTCTTTCTTCGGATGAGCGACAATGAATCCTTCACTAGAGGTGATTGATGCCGACTCACTGTCGGATATTGAGTTTGCGTTCGCTTTCAAATTCTCAGATGCGTCATCCTGCTTGTCAACATTTAATCCACTTTCAATATTCCACACCTTTACACATCTGTCACGCGAACCTCCCGTTGCAATTTTGTATCTGTTAGTAGGATGCCAGTCCACAGAAGTTGCTTCCCCAGCATGTGCACTTTCTTTCAATATTGGCCTGTTGGGGAAACGTATATCATACGTCAGTAGCCATTCTCCTGCTACCATGGCGAATACATCATCAATGAACGGACTCCATTTGATATCTCTAACAGCTTCACATTTTGGTTGATATGTTGAACAGCAATGCCAAGTCGCAGTCGTAATTGTTGTACTTTGAGTAAAGAGATCGGGCACTTGTTTCGTGCTGCTGCTACCACCACCAAAACCAAACCACGTAGATCTATTGGCGACAATATTGTTTGCAGTACTCGAGACAGATGTATTAGTTGCTCTCCTATCCCAAAGCTTCACGAGACCGTCTTGACTTCCAGACAAAAGCAAATAAGGTCTTCTTCCCGTAGGATGCCATGCAAGACGATTGATTGCTCGTGAGTGAGCCAAAAACATAGCCTCGGGCTGCCCAATCGTTGCAGCTGACGTAACTTGAGCATTATTGGCATTGTTACTACCTGCTCCCCATCTATCATGTCGACCTGGAGTCATTGCCTCGTGTTGTTTTGGAGCGAGTAATGCTGAGCGTGCATGCCATGCAACGATGACTCCATTGGACCCAGCTGCAGCCAATACAGAGGAATCATCAATTGGAGTTGGCGACTCGTTTCCTAAGGGAGATACAGGATTGGATGATGCCAGCTTGGCATATACTCGATTGATGAATGGAGGATGATGTGAAGAATTTTGCTCAAAATCTAATGCATCCATTGATGGAGAGAATAATCCCTCCGAACTATCACTATTATCTGACACTCCCTTTCCACTAGTTGTGCTCCCACCAACGCCATTATCCATTACAAACGACTGGGGCAAACTCCAAGCAACATCTGTCACATTCACATTGACACCACCACCGCCACCACCCGTAGGTGTAGTAGTGGGCGCCCCCGAGATACGCAAGACATCGTGCATATGGGTATATTGTGAATTTTGAATAGAAGACGGTCCTCTATTGAGAGTGCTAGTGTTATTCGCTTGGAAATACTGTGCAATCCTGACAGATCGGATTTCTTCCATTTTGTTGCCCAAGCCCAAACGTAGGATATGTAACACATCTCTACCAGAGGCAACGGCGTATTTCCCTTCCGGAGATAATGAAATTGATGAAAAAGGATGATTTGACTGCGATGTCATGGTTGGTTGTTTTATGTCTCTTATTTGCAAACTGATGATGTATTATGATATTTATGTTCTGCTTGACCTGCGCTTCTGTCTTGTTAATATCCAATTGTGAGATCCAGGTTTGTATATCCCTGATCACTGATCACGACAACCTCTGCTTTTCATATAACTGAATGAGCCAGATACTAGAAGATGTTGTGGAAGGTGCGATCAATGTGCATCAAGCAAATAAAAATTCCTTTTTCTTTTTTGACGTGCTACACGAAATGTACGTCGGAATTAGTAGCAAAAGATCATTCTCACGCCCTACATCAATCACTCTCTGCTCTTCTGCTCTGCTAAAGTCACAATTATGTCATCCTATGTCAGAGATCCCAATGCACCGAAGCAGCCATTGACTGCGCTGGAGTTCTATATACAAGAAAGGCGAAAGGAGGAGGAGAAGACCAAGCCAAAAAATGATGCCGCCGACGATGATGATGCTCAAACGCAATCTGATGAGGAATTCAACAACAGTCTGAGTGATGTCGAAAAAGAAACTTGGTTAAAATTGGCAAGGAGGGATAGAATGCGGTACAAAAGGGAAATGGCAACCTATGAGCCGCCTGTAGAGTCACCATCTGAATGCCTCTTGCTGATGGGGCGCTTCTTCCCATTTGATCCGGAAGGGATATCTATCTCTAACAGACCTCTGATAATAAAAGAGCAAAGCAATAGCTCCCACATTGGAGAAGATGGTGGTACTGGTCTCAATGTATGGGACGGCGCAATGTTGCTAGCGAGATATATCGAAAAAGTACCAAAAATTGTGAAAGACAAACGAGTGATTGAGCTTGGCTCTGGTTGTGGCGTTGTCGGAGTGGCAGCTGCTATTTGTGGATGTAAGGAGGTTGTCATGACTGATTTATCGTATGCGTTACCACTAATGAAAGAAAATGTAGACATCAATAGAACTTCTTGGAATGACAACGATGTCATAGTGAGCTGCAAAGAATGTGATTGGTTTCAACCTCCACCACTTGATGAGCTACTTTGTGGCAAGGACAACAGCAAGGCAGATGTACTACTAGTTGCAGACTGTGTATGGTTGTCAAGCTTGATTGCACCTTTACTTCAAACACTGAACCAATACACACATTATTCTACCGAAGTGTTCATCACTTATCAACAAAGAGGGAAGGAGGCACATGACTTGTTCATGGAAGGAATTCATAAGCTGTTTGATGTCGTTGATGTGGACACGTTAGCAGAAGCAGATCTAGTAAAACCCGATGTTTTTCATTTGCTACATTGTAAAAGGAAAGTAAGCTAAAAGAATCACCATAACTTGGGAGCTTGGAATGTCATCTGCTCTCCACTTCGAGGATGTCGAAGTGATAGCATTTGTGCATGCAATTTGAGAATTGTAGGCTTACCCGCGTCCCATGGCACAGGCGAGTCTCCGTAGAGTGAATCTCCTACGATGCCGCTCCCAATCTCTGCACAGTGGATTCGCAGCTGGTGAGTTCTTCCTGTGATTGGATGGAGTTCTAAAACGACTCCTTCCTTCGTTGTTGCATTGTCTTCACCACTATCATCTGCGTCTTTGTAAATGTTCCACTTCGTTATACTTGGCTTGCCCCCATCATCCAATTCACGTACTTCCCACTTGATACGCTCCGTTCTCGATGCCGCCAGCGGTAATTCAATTGTACCCTCCTCAACCTTCTGCTCCATATATGGCGGCCAACGCATCACATGAGCTACATACATCTTCTGCACTGCATCTCGTTCTCTCCACGCCTTGCAGAGTATGGACGCAGACTCTGGATTTCGAGCGAATAGTAACACACCGGATGTTTGACAATCCAGTCTATGCACAACGTGCAATTTGCATTTGTCGCTATTAGTGGATGTTGGTAGTTTGTGATTGATGTTGTTCTCATTTGCAAAGTCACCATAACCGAGTAGACGAAGTTGTCCTTGTGCCGACTCCCAATCTTGTGTTGGTGTTGGCAAATTCATTAGAGGTATGTGCAATCGTTGAATGATGGAGAATGCTTCATCGGCAGCACTCCTCAGCGATGGCGGTATCGAAAATTGCTTTGTTGCATTAGTTCTTTGTTTCTTTTGTGGAAGTTCATTTGTACCACTTTCGGGCTCATCATCTTCGTCATCATCAACGTGAGAAGGAAGCAGACGCTTTCGATTTCGAAATACGTATCGTGCAAACGGCTCCAGTTTCCGCGGTATGCTCGAGAGATTGTTTGTCGTGCTAATATTTTGAAGCAGTTCGTTTACATGTGCATTTGCATATGAATCGCCGTCATCATCAGGATCATTAGGAGGGATGCTTTTGATGGCTTGAACCCAAGCCTCCACAGCAGTCAGCCTATCTGATGGTCTCTTGAGTTTTACTGTAGTGTCTGTCGGTGAATCCGCATGTCCTGGGACCGAGCGCAAGTTGGCAGGCTTATCGATGACGATAATATCATCATCCGCATGGATGATTCGGATTTGGAGATGCTGTGGGATGTTAGTGGAGGACATGCTGCAGTTCTCTAGAGATATAAAAGTAGCATGCGGCGGATGAAAAAATGGCGACATGATGGATGCTCATACACGACGGTTCACTAA
>JALLBC010000294.1:0-10055 GCA_036939775.1 Skeletonema grethae | reverse complement strand
ACTGGTGCAAAGTAAATGAATAAATTTATTTATTTATTAACCAACTGGTGCAAAGTAAATGAATAAATTTATTTATTTATTAACCAACTGGTGCAAAGGAAATTGTGTTGTAGTAGTTGTTTTGCACATGTTATCTAATAAGTGATTATGTCGACTTCTATCCACCACAGACCCAAACGCAGAATGGAAAGATATCAGATCCGCCATGAAGGCAAAAACGCGGGGACTTGGGTGCAGCACTAATCTTGCTATCATCAATGCTTCCTGCACTGGAGGCGTTGGGCCTGATGGTAAAAATAGTAATCCGATGCTCGCTGCTGCTGAGCTAATCAAACTAGAAGTAGAAGAAGGGAGCAGGAGGGCATCAGTAGAAAGCTACAACAGCAATCGACGTCCATCCCGCCGAGCTAGCCGCCGTGCATCAAGAAGACGTTCCTCACTCCGGTGGTCGGGCAGAAGTTCCGCCTCCAGTCTTCAATCTTCCTTCAACTTCAATGATTCCGCTACTTCAAAGGTAATGGAGAATTTTGGAGAGAGTGTGAACATTATGGATTTTGGTGTTAGCCAACGTTTGGCAGTTCTAGACGAGAGTCTACGAGGCGTTGTGCTAGATGAGAGTCGTCGAAGCTGTGCTTCCTTGGATGAGTTGGACCAGTTGAAAGAAGAGTTTGAGTTCGATAACTACGATGAAGAGGGAAGAGAGTTTGTAGGTGACCTCGACGGATCAATTCGATCGGAAGGAGATTTGGATGATTATGTAGATTCTTATGGCTTCATGAATTGGCCCTCAACCCCTCAGGAGAAAGAAGTTGGAGGTTGTGGAAGGGAGAGGTTAGCTGGCGCCAATGGATCTATTTTGAACGATCCTTATGTTGAAGGTAAAAGAGATGAAGATGAAGAAGGGAAGAAGAAGTCACCGCAAACGCCCCAAAGCAGCAGCAGCAGCCGACGATCATCTCGACGGAGCGTCCGCCGCCAATCAAAACGTCGCTCCTCACGACACGGATCACACCGATGGTCAGGTAGAAGTTCCACCAGCAGTCTTGGTTCATCCTTCAACTTTAGTGATTCACTTATCTCTGAATCTGGNGTCAGGTAGAAGTTCCACCAGCAGTCTTGGTTCATCCTTCAACTTTAGTGATTCACTTATCTCTGAATCTGGCTTCATGACTTGGCCGTCTGCCGCTCAAGAAGAAGTTGCTGGTGATTTGAATGAGGTTGGAGATGGTGGTAATGATACTATTCAAGAGGAACATGCTGATGAAGTGAAGAGAGAAGAAGAAGAGTGGCACATCGAGGATTACGAGAAAGATACAGATGATCCAGGACAGAACCAGCGTTGCCTGAGTGAAGGCAGTAGTGGCTCCAATGCATTTGCCAAAACGTTCCAACTCTTTGCTCGAGTGCCTAGTAGGCGTGCCGATCCTTCTCAGGATGGCACGATGGACTTGCTCAAGATCAAGCAGGTGCTGCTCAGCGCCAAGAACAAGGAGCAGGGTATGGAAGAAGTGGTGGAGGACGATGATAATAAGAAGCGTGGTGGATCCATTCCCCTGATTAGCATGTTCCAGCAGAGCATGGCAGCGGAATTGACTGAAGACGAAAAAAAGAGTTTTCGCCTACCTAGCATGAATGACAAATCGTCGGTGAGTGGTGGTGATGGACCATCCAGACGCAGGTCTGGAGAAAAATCAATCTGGATGCGACATAATAGCACAATCGACGACGACCCCGATGTATACAAAAAGCTGTATGCTCAACCTCCCAGTGAGGCAATACTCAGGCAGAGTTTGAATATTTTTGGAAGGCCAAAAAAAAAAGAATCGCGACGAGGCTCCACTTGATTTCTTCAAGATAGTGGTAAATGACTTGTGTTTAGCAAACAGTTGGCTTGGTCGCAAATAATAGCGTGTAATGAAGTAGAACAAAACACTATGGCTATGGCATGCAAGATAAACATTATGCTACTTCATAAGTCTTGCTGCGAAGCAAGCTATATACATAAGGTAGTGATGAAGCTGACAGCACCATAGAATGTTACCTAATACTGAACTCTAAGAAAGTTCGAAGTCAACCAAAATTCCAATCTTGCCATAGCGAAGCTCGATCGGAAATGCGCTGGCAGAAGTTGAGGTAATAGAGAGAGTGAAGGGTTTCTCCAAAGAAGGGAGGGTAACTGGAACCTTTCAGAAGCCGTTCCGTCAGTCAAGAGATTCAAGGTCATTTTCAGTCCCAAAGTGTTTTCTTACTTTCTCAATTATGATATGTAGGAAGAGTAGTGACAATTACATGAATCGAACAATACTGAGCTGTTGAAATCACTTTTCTACTGGGCGTGCACGTTGCAGCAAATCAATCAACATTCTGTGAAAAATGGGATTGAGGAAATCAAATTGATTTGCCTTCATGCACTTCGGGCATGCGCAATTTCGTCCAGCCACAGTGTCTTTCCAACGAATGGTACAACCGTGACAAAAATAGTGCCCACATGAACCCATGACGGGCAACATCTCCCGGGTTCTTCGATTCGTACTGTTCATGTCTGTAGTGAAAGCTTCGTAACAAATTCCACAAAAGATGTAATCTTGGTCCAACTCTACAACGAGATCTTCATCTAGGGGTTCTTTTTTCTTCTTCCGACCTAAAAATGCTTGAAATGAAGGCTCCTTTCTCATGCATGCCCCGGGCTTCTGCTTCCGATGCAACCAACGCCAAAACCCGAAGATAATGATAATCATCATGTAGTGATCGACAAGTTCATGCCAAGTATTTTGCACAAACCTTTGCAGCAACTCCAACCTGCAGATACATTTGCCTCGCGGCGGCGGTTTCCCATCATTCCATTCTCCTTCGCACACCAGAAAGGTCCCATACCACGTTTCAATGCCCCAACCATGCTTCTTATCATCACGCCAAGGACCTCGGTACGTATAGATGCGCCACTTAGTTGTTTGTAGGCCTTCACCGTTTCGTGCATCATGTTTCCAGTCTCCGTGATACGTCTCACCGCTTTTCCACACGAAAATACCAAAGCCGCTCCTCTGATTATTCACGTATTCTCCAGTGTACGTGGCACCGCCGGCATACTTCTGAGTGCCATGTCCGTGCATGTCTCCATTTTTGNACGTATTCTCCAGTGTACGTGGCACCGCCGGCATACTTCTGAGTGCCATGTCCGTGCATGTCTCCATTTTTGAAAGCTCACCATTTTCTCCTATGTAAATGCCTAATCCATGTGCTGCCCCATTGTACCACTCACCCCTGTATCCACTCTTACCGTCCGCGTATTTCCATTCCCCAAATCCATGGTGACTATCATTCTTCCACTCTCCTCGATAAGTCTCACCGGACAACCAGCGGTAAACACCTTTACCATGTCGCTTTCCTTCATCGTTTATCTCGCCATAATAAGTGTCGCCACTGTCATATGTGGTATTTAGAGTTTCTGCAAATTCGTAATTTCTCTTTCCGCACATCATCTGGCGCCCATCAACGCGGTGGTGATGTCGATGGTTGCCCTGCTTTATCCGATGCGCTGTCCCCGCCACTGCACTCGTTATGGGCTGCAGGAATGCAGCGGCGATGATAATAACCACGTATGAACGCCGTAGATGCATCGTTTATGTTTTTATCTGCTTTCTATTTTGATGGCTGCAGCACGTGCTCGGAAAGAATTTCAGTGCAAAGAATCGGAAGCAAAGCGCAAGAAGAATATTTGATTGATACGACAGTTAGTTGCTTATGACAATCGATCAAGCTTGCTTGGGCTGGGTACAATAGAAGCAGCGGCAACTAAATAAAGAGACCTTCCGAAAGAAGATGATGTTGATGTAGCACTACTTATTATTTCTAGCATCCCGTTTGATGGGTGTCGGTCATTGTCATTCAAAACAAAATTGAAAGAACTTTTCACTTCAGTGGTGACACGATCACTAACGGTACTCAAGAATTGAATCCTACGGAAGTTCGCATAGAGTTCGTGATATCATTACTTGACTAAATCTCATCATTCTGCATTACTTATCCCACACAATAAATTCACGGTATCAGCTTCTCATCAGCATCTGCTTCTCATGACTATGGTAGCAAATGGCAACTAACGATCCATCGCAGCAACCTTCTTCATGGCAGCAACTGCCCCTTCAGGCATGATAGAACTGTGATGATTACTAATCTTCCACTCGCCGCCTTCATATGCATACACGAAAGAGTATCGGCCTTGAACTGCCGAGCCGTCCTGGAATGTGAACTCGTAAATACCTAAATTATTGAAATTGAGACGAAGTTGCAATGTAAAGACACGTCATATCTGTAAGCTACAGAAAAGCAGACCTTGGAAAAACTCTCCAATAGGATATCGAAAACTTTGGGATACATATTTGCATCGGACTGACTCACCAGCATCTTGTGCCCAATTAGCTCCAATCTTTACATTCCCCTCGAGGATTTTACCAACCGGCTTCCTCTCAAGGAAATGGACAAAGTAATCAGCAATGCCGTCGCTCGTGTATCGTGCTTTATCCGATAAGGTGGGTAAAAGCACTGCATCTTGGGTGTAACGAGCGGCAACCTGTCGAGGATCACCAGTAGCCAATGCATCGTTCCACAGATTGAACAAACCCCTAACTTCGTCCTTGCTGATGGCTTCTGGACGTACAACCTCCTCAGGCATGAGTGAAGAGTGATGATGAGAAATCATCCACTGACCATTCTCGTAGACGTACACGAAGGAGTAGCGAGCCTTGACCTTGCTTCCGTCTGCAAAAGTAAACTCGTAAATACCAGCATCTTGTGCCCAGTTGTTACCGACAAAGATCTCCCCCTCCAAGATTTTACCATCCGGTTTCTTCTCTAAAAAGTGAACGAAGTAGTCCTTGATACTCTCAAAATCATTGCGGGGTACATCAGACAATGTAGGTAGCAACACGCCCTCCTTCGAGTATCTCTTCGCAACGGTAGCAGGATCACCGGTGGCCAACGCATCGTTCCATAGGTTGAAGAGGTTGCGTACTTCAGCTTTAGTGATAGGCTGGGATAATACGACGACACCAGCAGTGTTGGCAGCTGATGGGGCGGATAGGCTTGACGCAACGTTAGAAGGGAGCGACATCACACCAGCGTTTGGCGCTGCGACGCCGGTAGTAGCAGCAGGTTGCGTCATTACACTAGGTTGTTGCTTGTTGGTGGAGAAGAACATGGAAGACAGCAATAACCACAGTGGTAAGCCAACGAAAGCAATTCCAACAGATACAATGCTTGTTAATCCATTGGAACTCTCTTCCTTGCTACTACTTGGCTCACGAATGACAATTGTCTGTGGTGGTGGCTGAGAAGCATTGACAGCAGAACGACTGGAAGCGAGCATTGCAGCGGCAATATCTTCGACAGATGGAGCAGCAGCGGTAGAAGCAGTCGTTGCGGCCGCACCATTGGCGGTCGAGGGAGCAGGAGCGGTGGCTCCAGATCTAGAAGCCAGCACTTCGGCAGCTTCCGCCAATTGGGCTTCATAGGAGTCCATCCCCCCATTCTTTGTGTTCGCCGCGAGCTGGGAGGCAACCGATCGGCGAGCAGAAGACGAAGTGCTGAAGCCGTGAGCAACAGTGGCCATAGCCACCACAAAGATCGACGCATACCCTTTCATTTTTGTAGCTTATGTGTTGCAGCTCTTTGCTGTGTCGTGCTTCCAACCTCCTTGCTATTGATCTCCACGGGCGGACCTGTTTCCAAGTCTAATTGAAGTGAATGATAAGCGAGTGTTCTTGCTACAACGCCTTATGTGTACGTACGACAACGTTGATGACGCTCCTCATGAAGGAACGATGGATGGCCAAAGTAAAGAATAGACGAGCTGTAAGGTTAGAGTTTGACACCTCAGCCGGGAAAGAATCTTTTGTGACAACGCAACGACGGCACAAATAATGGCACGTCCCGAGCAACGAAGAACGAAGGGCTGGACGCTGGACTCTCTTGGTTCAATGCTGACGAAAGTTGCTTCTATGTTACACTCAATCCTGAAATTCAAAGGTCAATACTAAGATCAAAGAAAGTAAAAAGTTCCTAATTATGTAATGGATTCAATAATTTTCACATCGCTCTCATCTTCCAGGCGGGTCTCTGACTGACGTCACGAATTACGCGACCGTCGTCAGATATTCAACTCCCGTGCCCAAGATCAAAAGAACATTATTCATATGATTCATCATAGTGTCGACGTACTCCATGAAATCTACCGTCTCATTTGCCTTGTGCAATAGTGGCAAGTGAGTTACCACCAAACTAGCTGGCGAGCTGTGTCGCCGTATCAGATTGTTGAATTTCTTTGCTGTATCTATAGAGAGACAGCGAAGTTGCTGTTCTTCTTGTTGTTGCATCATCGCTTCTCTTTCGTGGATGTTATCAAATGGCATATTGCTTACAGATGGAAAAGAAGCAGCAGTAGACTCAAACTTGCATGGCATGCATGCATTTTGCCAGAATGGCATGCTATTCGTACATGACGTCGGCTTGCCCCCGTAGTATGATACTACCGAAGAAGCGACGGTCGATTCGTCATCATTGCCTTTTCTCAAATCAAACTTTTCGCAAACACTTTGGTTTGGTACGCCTGAGGGACAATTTGTATCCCACGGGTCTGCTCGAAAGTCATCTTGCAACGAAACATTTTGCAAATCGACTGTAAGAACAACGGCGTTAATTCTCACTTGCTGCAGAAAGTCTACCACTGCATGTTCCACAACTCGAGGATTTTCATCTGCGTCAGTCAGTACTACAAACACTCGTATCTTCACCCCAGCTCGCCAAACTGTACTCCTAGAAAGTATGTAGCTCATCAATAAGCAGATACCGCCATCATCCACCACCCAGTAAATGTCAATTGTGGATCCACGCGGCATTTTGTCTCGACTTTGTGGGAAGGTCAAACCCTTTAGGATGCAAACTACTCGCCTCATATTGATTAATCCTTTCAATGTATTAACGTAGTCTTCAACTGAACGGGCTTTGTCGCCGGTTTCCGAAAAAGTAGTTACACTGTCATCTTCTTGTTTCATTAATTTCTTCCTCCAATCAGGAACCCAACCTACTAATACCGTATTGGGACTGACAGGGCCAAGACCTGAGTTCATCACTGCATTCCATACTGTTTCTGGGTAATTCTCATTGCTGAAAATTACTTTTGCATATCCCTGACATGACGAGTGATATTCAATTCAGAAAAGATAGACGCTTTTGTTAGTACACACAAATACCATTATTCTCAAGCATGATAATATGTGTGCCAAACTTGAAACTTACAGTCAGCCTCTCCTTCTCCATAAACTTCTTCAAAGTCGTTTTACATTGCTGCGACTTTTCGAATACTCCATTGCCCAGGAATGAGCCATCCTTGATTGAGATGACTACATTGAGGCCTCTACCCTTTTGCAATTGAGCAGCCAACGCCAATACCTCTGACTGCAACGGGTAGCCCCCTTCATCCGTATCAACGACGGTCAAAATCTGCGGTATCCAGTTCTTGGCATGAAAGTTTTCGCTGCCCGTTACTCGTGCCAAGACTGCGGTAGTGAGTTTATACTTGACTGAATCAATTACTTCTCCCCAGTCGGCTCCAGGAGATGTTCCCCCTCCCTCTAACCGATTGTTAGCTGACAAACGAATGTATTTGAATATCACGTACACAAGAACCAAGGCAAGCGAGGCCATTTCCCAAGAGATGACAAATGCAAGGCCGATACACAACAAGAAGCCCAATAAGGCAATCCCCTTCGAGAAGTACTTGAATTGGGGACGAAAACCGGGTGAATCAACCCAAGCCAGTAAAAAGCAACAAAAATTGATTCCACCGTACATGATGAGATAGAACATGGTCAAAATTGGCGTAATGTGGTCAATGTTTCCCAGCAGTGTGCCCAACGAAGCTATGCCCCAACTGAACCAAACTGCTCGTTTTGAATTTTCCGCCTCCACC
This sequence comes from Skeletonema grethae, assembly GCA_036939775.1. Lineage (NCBI taxonomy): Eukaryota > Bacillariophyta > Thalassiosirophyceae > Thalassiosirales > Thalassiosiraceae > Skeletonema > Skeletonema grethae. The sequence goes on along the minus strand of JALLBC010000294.1, from coordinate 2,089 downwards.
TTCTCTGACGCCTCCGACTCAAAGTCGACGTTAAGTGGTTCACACTTATCCAAACTTCTCGACATACCAATCCCTTCCAATCCTAAAACTTCAACCCCTTTGGTATTTGTAGCCTTGATCAAATCATTTCGTCGTCGTTTCTTTCTCGTCAAGAATTTGAGGAACGGTATGGCATCATCCGCAGCAATCGCACCAAGGAGTTGAGGTCCACCCGCCATACATTGCAATGCTGCCCCAACACATGCAGTAACAACACCGACCTTGGCAACAACTGGACTGGGAAAGGCAATGGCCGCCACCACTAATTTGTTGTGTATTAGTATTTCATTGCTCACGACACTCCCCAATAACCACGTTTGGAATACATACAACAATGTAGTCACCCCAATCGCACCAATAGTCCCTGTTGGTATGGACTTATTCGGTGTAGCCAACTTACTACTCCGATTCGTCCCAGCCAAAATCCCCGTTGTGGCAGGATAAAATAACGCCACCAAATCCCAAAAAGTGGGTGTATCACCCGTATTCGAATCACGCCGATAATTCGGATGTAAATTATCATGAAAGACACGATCCTCCTCACTCAAACTCCCATCGTACCATCCAGCGGCAAACAACGTCGCCCCCACCAAGATGGATAAAATTGACAATCCCACCGCCCCCAAAAAGAAATTGGCCGCCCTCGTGACATACTTGCTCCCTACACTCACAATCGTCGCAATGGTAAACATGAGTAATAAACTCCACACCTGACTCGGCACCGTGTCCACAATACTCAAAAACACCCCAAAGCTATCCAACTGATACGGTTTGCCATGTCGCTGTGTCATGGTCTCCACTGCCCCCATGACATGCATACTCGCCCCCAATGTCGTTCCCAAATAAAATAATATTCCGAGTGCTCCCCCAATTTCCACCCCGAGCGTTCGACTGATAATGTAATACGGTCCACCTGCCTGAATGGTCCCGTTGGAGGCAATGGCACTGAGTGACAACGATGTTACAAACGTGCTGAGAACACACACGAAAATGATGAGGGTGGTGTGAATCGTCCCCGCTTGGCCGGTGATGGTGGGCAATCGCAAAAAGAAGATGACTCCGACGATTTGTGCGAGGCAGGGGAGGAATACACCATTGTAGGTGTCTAATTTCTCTTCGATTGGTTTAGTGTTGTTACTGTTGCCGTTGACTCCCTCCGATTTGGAGGGAGCGCTGGTGAGAATGTATTTCGTTCGGATGCGTCGACGACGTTTGCTTTTGACGGTCGGAGTGATTTGTTGTTGATTCGTTATTATATGAAAGTCATTATCGAGCTGGCGTTGAAGTTCCTCGTCGTCCATGGAATGTTTGGCTCCTGATATTCGACGAGGCATCGATGATCGCTGTCGAACCTCTGGCAATTCTATAGTTGATGGAGATGCTGCCGACGTCGCTATTATTGGTGCAACGTATTCAGAGGAGCCATCGTTTACTTCTTGAACTTCTTGGTCCGTCATTGTTCTTGAGTTATTGAAAAGTAGAGCGAAGAACACAACAAATGATGCTCAACGCCACGACGACAACTCTACCTACACTCTCTCTAGAGACAGACTTTAGATATCTATGAAAATGAGATGACTGTCAATAGATGATTTACGGCATTTGTTGGACAGGCAAAGTATTGTACAACAACAACATAGCATAGCACAGCATTAAGCGATTTTGTGACCAAAGACAGTGCTAGTTTTGGCTATCATTGTATTGTAGTATCGGCATTTGATCGGCGAGATGGTAAAAAGTAAAAATCGAGCGAAAACTGTGCCGTATCCCCCCAAATCTTAGCCTAGTTCCAAAACTATACCCCTCTCCGTGGATGTTAGTTTGTCTTAGCCAACTTCATTACCCCCTATTATCAACCTAGCCAAACCTCAAATCCCAAGGGGTATACAGTTTGAGCGTTCCATATAAGTTGTGTGACTGGTAGTTCGCAAAAATGAGAAGGGAGAAAGAATTCGAAGACGAACACGATGAGGTCCGAATTCTCTGCTTCCGTCTTTCTCTAGTTCGGGCCAGATTTGTTGCATGATCAAGCCGTGAACCTTGTACTAAA
>JALLBC010000293.1:0-17606 GCA_036939775.1 Skeletonema grethae | reverse complement strand
CTGTCCCAAAGCTCATCATTCAACCATATCATATCTATCGTCGTCAATAAACGCACGAGCCGCTATTGACCACGATTGAACGAAACGATCATCGACGAGATGCAGGACAGCTAAAGCAGGACCTTTTAGATCAGCTCAGCTGCCGTATCCGTATGCATCAACACACGCAATCTGTCTGCGCAGTACAAATGAGCTTCTATAGTATCGTCGCCAAGAATTTAGGTCACTACCACTAGAAGCGGCTCATGCGTTTATTGACCATGATACATACGATTGGAAAAGAAGATGATGTAAGGGTTTTATGTTATCCTTTTAATCAATGCAACGAAGAACCCACCAGTATCTTGATCCTGAGGAAACAACCTTGAGCAACGATGCAACGAGTGCTCTTTGCTAGACGATTGTGGCCAAAAGGATTCGTTCGCCTCTTTAATCTTGGCCTCTACAACATCATCATACGAGGCAAAAAATGAAAGGCTACCAAAGTCGTCGTCATCTTTCTCAAGATGATTTTCGTCATAGAAACCAACTTTCCAGGTATCGACTCCAGGACGTTTTGTAAACCCTGGCAATAATTTCTCTGGCCAATCTAAAAGCTGGTAGGAGCTGTCCTTTGCGTTCATTTCTCTCAGGGCAGCTGACACCACAGCTTCATCTTCAATGGGATTAAGAGAGCACGTACTATAACAAACAACCCCACCCTTCTTGATCAGCTCCATTGCTTTTGATAGTATTTTGAGTTGCAATGAATGCAGCTCGTTACTGGTACGTGGACTCCACATGGGCAGAATGTGTGGATCTTTCCGAATTGTACCATCACCTGAGCAAGGCACATCGCAGATAATAGCATCAAAGAGCTTTTTTGATTTAGGAGACGGGAAGACCGACGCATCAAAATTTGTGTAGGTAACTCGATTTGTCAATTCCTGTGATACACCTGATCGATGAATAGCTTCACGAAGACTATCCAATCGTTTTGGATGCACATCGTTTGCAATGACTCTGCCTCTCTTCTTTGTATCACCACTACTGACAACTATTTCCAATGCCTGCAACGTCTTGGAACCGGGAGAAGCACACATGTCTAGAACTTTAGAACCATTCTTCATGGCACCAACTGCCTCCAGGCACAAAACAGGGAGCATCGAACCTAATTCTTGCCGTGCTAGGGTACCGTTCATGCTGGCATCGACGACAATCGACTTTAATGCTGGAGACTGATGGCCCAAATTGAACTTGCATAGGTTGGTACCAGACGCAGATTGATATATTTGCTTTGTTGGATCATATGCCACTGGAGTGACGAGGTTGGAAAATTTATCAAACATCTGACTAATCTCGGAAGAGTCACCTGTTTCATGTTTGCGTATTCTCAACGTTAGAGGCAATGGTCTCGATAAAGCATGTATAAAGTTTGTCAAGTGAGCATATTCGTTTGATCCTGAATTGAAAGCTTGCATGAGAGGATGAGATGCATCTGCATCTTGGGAAGAAGCTGCGGATGTACTAGCAGAGACGACTGCAACATTTGTATCGGTAGAAGTGCAATTATTGCTGCCATTCTTTTTTCTTCTACGCTTCTTTGCCGCTCTAGAGTTGCCTAATGCTGCTTTGTTATCAACACTTTGACGCGCAGAAATACCAGATTTGGATGGATTATAGTCATCATCAGTGGTGACAACACCAATCGGCTGATTTCCATAGTACGACAAAAACAAGTGATATCCCGCCCCAGACTTTCGATGCCACAATCCTCCTACATCTTTCCGTGCGGATGAGAGAGGATTGTTCCCAGACTTCTTTCGTTTCGGCATCTTTTAAGTAGCTATGATCAAAAAGACGATGACGATGACCTCGGCCTGCCCTATCACTGTCAGCGCGCCTATGCCTAGTAAGCTCTAGTAAGCATATTATAATGTTAGGCCATCGAAATAGTCGAAAGACGAAAGCGAAAGAGGAAGTTCATTTTTGGGTGCTGGATGGATGCGGTTCAATGGAGGAATTAGTATGACTCTCGTAAAATCTACGTGGCCGCAATGGGCAATTGAATGGCGGCATCAATGGCCATCAGCATCGCATAATCAGCAGCCATCAGCTCAGACCGCCAATAGCCCCAAGGACATAGCCCGATGGAGCAGTAGAGGAGTATCATTATCCGCCTCTTTACATGTATAGAATAATAAAGTTGATCATGGCCGCCATCTTCGGCATGTCCAGTATCAGAACAGTAGTAGCAAGATGTGTTATCGATGCAAGAAGAGTCCAAAATGCTCACAAGCATAATATTGCGTTTGTGTCATCGACAACAGCTTCAGCACAGCCGATACGAGAGCAACGTGATCCTCAACGGACAATGGTAGCGCAGCACCAGCTAACTTCATTTTCATTAGATACATCACGACGACAATTTCACTCCTCGACTCAACTTTTAATGGCAAAGAGAAAAAGGAATGGAGGCAAAACGAAAAAGACAGAAAAAGCTCCTAGCAAACGCAGTATCAAGTTGAGTAAACTTGCTCAGTTGGAAAATGCAGATGAAGATGACGACGACGATGATGATTTCGATGGCACACTTGACTGTGAAGATGCAGAAAAGCAAGATTCCACTGTAGTGTCACCTTTTGCAACAGAATATCATGCGCCGGTAATGTTTAAAGAGTGTATTGATGCTTTGTTGCAGCAAGGATTGTTTGGCGAATTGATGGAGGATAAGATGGAACGATGGCGAAAGAAGAAGAGTATTGCCGAGGCAAAGCTCAAGAAAGCTGGTCTTCTTGATGATAATGACGTCGACGATGAAGAAGAAGCTTCAAACTCTGTAAATACACGCGACGGCATCAAACGCCCACGATTATTTGTTGATGGGACCCTTGGTGGAGGAGGACACTCTCAAGCTTTACTAGAGCAATTAAATCCGGAAGACATCTTGATTGGATGTGATCAAGATTCTGAAGCGATATCTACAGCTTCGACAAGACTGAGTAAGTATTTAGGAACCAGCGAATACATCGTGGAGAAAAATGGGGAGCTAATGTGTGGCTGGGAAGAAGGAAGACCAATGTTTATTCCTGTGCAATCGAATTTCAGAAATTTGGTAGACGTTCTATCAACTATTCGGCATCCAATCAGTAAGAATCTGCTGTTGGGGAAAAGACTAAAGAGTCAAGATGGCGAATCTGAAGAAGGGCTTGAATTTCCTTACGGGGTGAATGGAATGTTACTTGATCTTGGAGTTTCATCGCATCAAATCGACACAGGTGAACGAGGGTTTGCATTCATGAAGGATGGTCCGCTAGACATGCGCATGGACAGCAATTCCACCACAGCGGCAGTTTCATCTCTCACCGCGGCTGATATCTGCAATGAATTTGATGAAGCAACATTGATATCCATTCTCAGAACATACGGAGACGAACCGCGTGCTAAACGCATTGCCTCGGCTATCATTGAATCACGACCATTGCATACGACAACGGACTTAGTGCATGCAATCAATTTAGTTACGCCAACGTTTGCTAGGCAAAAGAGAGCAGGTCTTATTGCAACATCAGCTAGGGTATTCCAAGCGCTACGAATTGTAGTTAATGAAGAAGATGGAGCGTTGACAGAAGTTTTAGAGAGAGTAGCTCCTTGGGCGCTAGCAAGAAGCGGTGGTCATCATTCCAATGTTGGCAAGAATAGAAGCGACGGAGGTGATGGAATCTTGGCAGTATTATCATACCATAGCATGGAAGATAAGATGGCCAAACGAGTAATACGCGATGGTAGTGTTGATCTTGTCGGACGACGTGGGAAAGGAGGTAGCTTATTTGAGAGAGATTTGTTTGGAAACATAATTCAAAACGACGGCGATGAAGAAGGAAGCCATGTTCCGTTTGAGCCACTCGGGAAACCGCAAAAGGCAACTGACGAAGAAGTTGCAATCAATAGCAGAGCGCGTAGTGCTACTTTGAGAGTCGGTATACGAATCTAAGCCTAAAAGAACATGTATCAAAATTGTCTTCCTAAGAAGTTGTTATCTACAAATGTTCATTGGCACACCTTTCAAATCAGCTTGAAGTCAGTTAATTCTAATTGGCAATCCAGTTGGTCAGTGTGTTGATTTCCTCTGTGGTGGATTACTTTTGAAAGTACTGCAAGTAACCGTGCAAAGCAACAGCACCACCTGTATGAAGGAATACAACATTCTCTCCCGGCTTGAAGTGCCCTTTGCGGCAATAGTCAATCAGACCAGCGGCTCCCTTCGCACTGTATACTGGGTCAAGTAGTAATCCTTCAAGCTCAGCAAACAAACGAATTGCCTCGATAGTGCCCTCTGCCGGCGTTCCGTATCCAGGACCAACGTAATCAGAATCTACAACTACATCAGAAGCATCAACACAGTCTGGCATCCCAATCTTCTCAGCAGTAGCTTTGGCAAGTTTGAGCACTTTCGATTCTTGAATATCTTTAGCAAAACGCACGCCATATCCCAAAAGAGGAATAGTGGAACCGCAAGCTTTCAAACCTGTAACAAATCCAGCCTGAGTCCCTGTAGACCCGGTTGCGTGACAAATATGATCAACAGAAATGCCCAGCTCCTCGATCTGTTGCACCAATTCGTAAGCACAGTTAACATATCCAAGTGCACCAGTAGGGTTGCTTCCACCACCAGGAATAACGTACACTTTATGCCCTTTCTTGCGGTATTCTTCTGCAGCAGCTTCGAGTTCTGCAGCCATATCAAGATTGGGACCTCTCTTCTCACGAGTTGCACCAAACATATCATCCAACATAACGTTTCCGTTTTCGTTGTAGTCTGCGTCACCCTTTATACGTTCCTCGAGAAGAACATGGCACTTCAATCCAAGCTTGGCAGCCGCAGCAGCAGTTTGACGACAGTGATTTGACTGAGTTGCTCCCTGTGTCATGACCATGTCAGCACCCTGTTCGAGAGCTTCAGCCATTAACCATTCAAGCTTCCTTGCCTTGTTTCCTCCCGTGGCAAGGCCAGTGCAATCATCTCTCTTAATGTAAATGTTTACACCGTTCAATGCTTTGCTGAGACGAGGACAATATTCCAAAGGTGTAGGCAAATGAGCCAGCTTGGTTCTAGGAAATTGCTCCAGCTCCTTTTGTTTTTGGGCGGCAGAGATTGCTGCAGAAGTATCGGATTCGATAGAAGAGAGTGACACAGCGGACGGAGCCGAATTCATGCTCTTCATGTTTTTGGTAGTGGCGAACATTTGTTTTGATGGAGATGGAGATACAAAAGCAAATGATGTTGGTAGGAGGAGAAGAAGTTTAGCAGTAGCTGCTACAGTAAGTGCAGATGGAACGATTGTTTTCATCGCCAGGCAGTGCAGAGTGCAGGCAGTGTTCTGCTGACTCCAAGAACGCAATGCTGCTAAACAGCTTATCTTGAGAAGATGGAGCAAAGGCAAATGGAAAATGCGATGTCGATGTGGATGAGAATTCGGCATCGGCTCGGCATGAAAATGATGTTTGTTCGTTCGGGGCTGTTCGGGGGCCGGCGGGCGGGCGCGTGGATCTTCATATTAAGATACATGTCCAAGATGCACATCTCTCTGACGTCCGATCTCATCAATCTCGCTCTGTACTTATGTGATAATGGCAGGATAATGGCTATCTGCAGTATATACTTAGGAGCAGATCAGTTGTTGCTCTGCAGTTGCTCATCTAAGGGCTAAATAATATCATAGCTTGCAACTGACTGATATGTCTCAGCTTTTTCGATTTCGTAAAAGTGAAGGAAGAGGGACTCGTTAAAGTTATGTTGTTACTTTCTGTTGTACGATATGGTACCGAACCAATAATGCCCTCTCAATATCTACATCTAGTTGCAGCAATTTTCAACACAGCTATTGCGTAGAGCTGGGCTAACACAATTATCATCAAGGTACACTTGGCAAAACGCCTTCTTCAATCCTGGAGCTACACCAATTTCCTTCGAATCGACAGAAACTTTCACCCCTTCATCCGAGCAATCAAATTGTAATGTAGTCCCAGGTGTTGCTGCACCCTTTGCTGCAACTCCGTCCAAAATCAATTTCTTTAATGTTTCGACTTGTGCTTTGTCGCTTGCTCTGGGATTCACACTTTCAGCTATTGCAGCTGCCATTTTCTCTGCCCCGACTTTGAAATTCATTTTAAGGACAAAAGTTGTTACATTGCTTGCAGATATCGATTCGCTGAGTGTTGAAAGAGCATCTGATTTGGGGATTGTTGCGATGCTTTCTTTTGCGTCTTCACCTGAATACATTCCCACCGAGTAGACCTGCCGTTTGGTTGTGGAAATGTTTGTTAGATTGAGTCGGAGAAAAGATGATCACGAACCCTATATGATGTATCATATGATGCAGATGCGATGCACAAATATACTCTGTGTACATTCACGTAATACAGAACGAAAGTACAGAATACAACTCTAGCTCACCTTGATTGGACCCTTCCTCCTCACACCTACTCCAAATAGCGACAAGTCGCCGAGCTTATCATCGAAATTAATTTTGGTGGCACTGTCCACAAGAGCAGCCGCGGCAGCGTCCACGGAATAGAAGCTGCCGAGAGATGCAGCTAATAGAGATAGGGCGGTGACTGTCTTCGAGAACGCCATTGTTGACTGTTGATACTATAAAATGTTATTGTATGTAGCATAATGAGCAACGAGGAGCCAAGCCAATGCCAGTACATAGAGGAAGGATAGCAAGCAGCAGGTGCAAGGTGGAAGGTAGGTGGATGACGCAGGGAGTTTCGAAACTCAAACTTTAGGAGATGAAAGAAGAAGAAGGATTATCCGTCGAATCACTGATCACTGGCCTCCCAGTCCGCCCGAGCCGACTTGCAATAACATCATAGAATCTAAGGCAGGCAACAGGCAACCAGCAACCAGGAAAATACCAGCGCAGCACTAGAAACATAACTCAGGATGTCTAGCTGTGGTTTCGGAGCCACAGTGATTGCGACATGTCTTGTGTCATCATCATCATCGTTTGTGTTGATGCCATCGACATCAAGTTCCAGAGTATCCATCAACCGACAGCTAGATGGTCGTCCGACCTCGGTTTGCAATAACAAATCAACACTGATAAAGCTGACAGCAGTTCGTTCATCAGGACGAAGTGATACCTCCACAAACAATGAACGCAGCATAAGTCAGATGACTCTGCCTCAAATACTCCAATTGTTAAATAGATTGAATATTCGATATCCTCCCGATGCGGCACGATCTGAGTTGGAGGATTTGCTGTATAAGCATTACAAGTCGTCGAACCAGCCAGTAAAATCGTCAAAATCACCTCCTTCGTCTACGTCTACGTCATCAGTGCAAAGCAATGGGCAGAACATTGTTGATGCCGTCGTTCTAGATGATGACAAATCAGTGCAAGATGAGGAATATTACCAGCAAGATCAATTAGAAAGTGGTTCTGCACATCATCGTCGCCCACACCAATCGCAGAGTCGTCAAAGAAGGCAGGGAAGAACGACAAGTAGACCCAACATTAGAACTTCTGACGGCAACAGCACCCACCGAGCAGAATACCGTGCGAAATCCAATCAGTATCGTCCACGAAGAAGGAGAGAAAATTATGATTTATACAACAATTATTACAACCCCACTACTACTTCCAATAGAGCGAGAAGGAATGATGTAATTGATCTTGACACATTTGACCTCCCGGACGATCCAAACAACCGAAATGAATATTACGATAACGGGGCACAGATATTCCTCATGGGGTTTCTAGAGGCTGGCAAGACGGCGACACAACTTGCATTGGATTCTGTCGCTGAGGCTGTGAATCCATTTTCTGGTGAGAAACGATGGTATGATGAAGAACGGGGGCATGAAGTTTTGGATGTGAATGTTTTGGATTATTCTCCTGATTATGGGAGGAGGTCTCAACCCCAACGGCGTTATTCCAGCGAAAGCGGAAGGAGACGACGACGAAGAAGAAGAAGAGCTGGACGACCGGGGAGAAGTTATAGTGTTACGGCAAACAATATACCGTCACAAAGACGTCAAAGAGTTGTGAGGCAGCCCACTTCATCTGCAAGTGACTCACTAGAAAAACCTGCCACGTTCGCAGTAGCAACCGATAGTAGTGGCAACAATGCAATTGACGGCAATAGTGTGTCCAATTATACATCAAACATGACAGGAATTGAGCAGCGAGTTCGATCAAGAAATGAAAGATCAAGGCAAGATGATACGAAACCTATTTACGGATTGTACAATGGTGATATTAGTGATCGACCAAGTCCAAATAACCTCAACAATGTCACCGGACAACGACAAGAGACGCAACCACACCGCAAGAAGCCCACGCACCCAAAGAAGACATGGAAGAAGCGTCTGCGTAAGAAGTTTGATGCCGCGCTTGGTTTGCAATCTTCGTCCTCTTCTTCGTCGTCATCAGAATCATTGTATGATTCGTGGAAAACACAAGTAGGTGCAGTAAACGATGGGCGTAAGGAGGCATTGCGCAATGAAATGAATAACAAGAATTCATCGACAGGACCGTCCACAAATAACCGACGGTCAAGGATGCGTGCAAAATTGAACTCAGGCCAAATCAGCAAAACAGCAAAGTCGTATTTAGACGAGCCACCTTTTTGGAGAAAGGATGGCGGCACCATCGCCTCGGTATTATTTGATAGTGAACAGCCACCGTCTCCATCCAGAAGAGGAGGAGTAGATCCGCGATTGAAGAGGAAATATAATAATTCACTGGATACTTTGGAGGCGCTCCTGCGGTCTCCTCTAGGACGCCAGAACACTGTGACATCTCTTGTTATCTTCGTTGCAAGGTCGAGTCTTTCTTGGTTTGGTTCTTTGTGTCGATGGGCTGGGGTAAGAGGTACTATCCCACAACCCATCGTTGTCACCACCGTATTTGCAATGGGAATCAGCTCACGAAGAGGGTATAGGACTTTGTCTCTGTGTCTATCCCTATTGGCTTTGAGGATGGTCGGAGAGTTTCTTCACGGCTCTTTGCATGGCAATGAGTTTTGGGAGGACGACTACAACAAAGAAACGCATGAGTGGACGCAAGAATAGGTGAAGATTTAGTTGGAATCATTGTATACATTTTTATAGAAAAATATGACATTTGAGAGAAAGCAAGGTGATGTGGCGGGCTGCCCGAACAGAGTTTGAGAAGACCTATATAAGTTGACCAAGGCGATGTAGGTATCGGGGAAATGTCATTAAGGAATAGCAGCTGCTTGTCAGTATCATTAGATTGATTAATGCTGTTTGTCATTATTTGATCATGTTTCAGCAACCTACATATTAAATAGCTTTCGCTTGGACTAGCGGATCAGGATCAGTAGAGCTGGTCCGGTCTCTATTGTAGTACATACTTATTGTACTGCTGATCCGCCAGAGCACAAGCGCTTAGGACAGGCTTAGGTCCAAAGTAAAAGAGCGGCTTACGCCTAGTCAAAAAGAGTGAAAGTGGGTGGGCTTATTAGGTACATAGTAATAGAGAGAGAGAGAGATAGAAAGCAAGCTACTTAGGTAACAAATCGCACTGTGGACATAGGGATGTGTACCGCTAGGTATTAGATTTAGTAAGCCTACATAGGTACGTAAGGGTATAAAACAGGTACCTCAGGTCTATCATGTGGTACCGAAAAAGCATCTTGAACACTTTGCGTCTTTTTAACTCCCTATTGCTGACAGTTTTGATCCTCCGCCCTTTTTCCGAGTATGTCATTAGTACCAATTCCTGAGTTGAGATACTGCAAATTATTAGAACTCATTCCTCCATGCCATCCTCAACCTCACCTCTTCTCAATTCTCAATCCTTCTTACAACTTTACCTATGAGTTGCTTCTTTCTCAGAGTATCTTGGTGAAGTAAGATGCATGTTGTCCAACCCAACGCGGACAACATGCATCTTACTTCACCAAGATACTCTGAGAAAGAAGCAACTCATAGGTAGGCAAGATCGTAAAGACAGAACCTATAAGTATATTGCCCTCATCAACGATGATCAAGACGGAGACACGACGAGCTTGCATCGACAGGCGACACAGCTCCATGGAAAGCTCCGCGAACTCAAGCGTGAGCAGTAGACTCGGCAGCGAAGAATTAAGCACGGTTGCCAACATCTCTACTCGTCGCCTATTGGATAATATGGATGAGACTCAGATAGAGAGAGCAATGAAGGGGCTGAAGGTTGCGAGGATGAAACGACAGGAGTCGTTGAGAAGAATGTCAAGTGGACGCATTTCGAGTGAGTCATCGGGTATGACTGCTGGTCATAATAATAATAGCAAGACCGACATTAATGGTTCAAAAGATCAGAAGAGTGTGGCAAGTAACGTAGATGATGATCCTTCTCGTAGTCCCGGTCAATACGATGATATCGCTCCACCTCCTTTTCTTGGTAAAAAGATGCAAAGTATTACAGATGCTGGCACACTGTCCGTGAGTAGTTCCGGCAGTGATGAAGAGGACAATTCCCAAGACCAACCTTCAAGTCCAGAATTGTTCAAACTCATGGACAGGGGACTCGCAAAGTTACACGAAGAAGATGAGGAGTACAACGAGGGTGATTCAGGTTGTGATGGGGTTGAAAGTAAAGAGTTCGCCCCTATGCCATTGCGAAGAGATCGTACGAAACGGAGGACGGCACTATCTAACAGTGCATCAAAGTGGAAACCTTTATCTATGCCCTCTGATAATAATGAGGATGACAAAGAGACTCAAGAGAAAGAAAGTGAGGAACAAGAAGTAGACAAGCCAATTGGGTTGGGTGGCCTGTGGAATAATTTTAGGAAGTCTTTGACTCGTGATTATTCAGGCCCAGTTGAGGCAAAGCATGATGGTGCCAAATACTTTCGTCGGGGAAAGAGGCGCGCAGAGAAATGCCAATTCTTGGAGGCGGTAGCACTGTTCAACTTTGCCTTAGTGCAGCAACGGGAAGAGTTAGGAGAAAATCACATTGATTGTGGAAGGACGCTGAAAGAAATTGGAATATGCTGGTTCATGCTAGGTGAGTGGTATCCCGCTATGACAGCCTTCGAGGAATCGTTGTATATCCTGCAAGAAATACTGGGAGACGGAGCAGAGGAGGTCGCAGAAGTTACCAATAACATTTGGATGGTATTGCATGAACAGAGGGAAGAAGCACTTACGGGGTAGAATGGCGATTAGAACGGTACGACTTCTGGTATGCCTAGGTAGTGTCAGTGTAAATTAGTGTTACATAGTCATCGCATCTCCTCTCTCTTCCCTCCAAGCAGCACTACCAAACAACTCTCTTCGGATTTCAACAGTAATTTTCGGATGGAAATGAACTTTCATCAGTTCCCGAAGTTTTTCCTTAGCCTCTACACTGACCTCATTCTTATAACGCTCCACAAATGTCAGTAGCGCCTGATGCCACAATACTGGTAGCTCTGCTTGTTCATCTTCGCTAAACCTTACAAAGTGATTGATTAGACTTGTAATCACTGGAGCCGGAAGTGAATACTTCTTGTTCAATAGTGTCTTGATAAAAATTGACGCCGCTCCATTGTATTCATTCATCTGTGCAAGCTTGTGTATAGCTACTGCAGAATGATGCACTGGAATACTCACTCTCTGCAACACACTAGCAACGATAACAGCTTCACGAAGTGTACAGCCTTCTTTGCACAGCGGCAATAGAATACCTTTGAAGAATGCGGCGGGTTTGTAGACACTCTTCTTCAGAGCCATGTAATAATGGTAATTCAATTTGTGGTTTGCGTGTATATCGGCTCTGACACTATCCAACAAGACCAAGTTGTAAAATCTTTGTGCCATCTTTGGGTTGAGGTTCGATGCAAAAATACGTGTTGCGGCATACATTGCTTGTGGAGTCCACAGATCGGGACGTGTCAGATAGAGAACTTCTTCCCAGTTGTGCAATGAAGGAATGACTTTGAAGGCCTTTGGTAGTTTGCCTGATGTGTAGTGCGTTAGAAGTTTTCCAATGTCGGTATACACCTATAACAAAGATGAAATTGTCAGAAAATACCATTCAATTGCAAAAGATGTGCATATAATAATATGTCAGCAATACTACTTGTCTATATGTAACTCACCTGCACCACCTTGGGCGGTAACTCCATCCCCATCATCTCTTCCTCCTCACCATCCTGATTCATATTCACACCAGCCTCCTTTTCTTCAATTTTCGACATGATAATATCCGCCAAGTTTCTCCTTTCCGGCATTTCATCATCATCACCCCCCATCATATTGGAAAGGAGCGCTTCCTCATCCGGAGTTAGACCGATAGTATCCGACATTGTGACATATCCCTTATCATCTTCTTCCACAAGTAATTCCTCTTCATCAAAGTCTTCATCATCATCACTCTCTTCATCATCACTACTATTATTGTCATCATCTCGTCGTTTCTTCACGACATGCTTCTTCTGTTTCTTACCAACACCACCAAACATTTCACCACCACTACTCGACAAAATATTCCTTGCCGCCGCAGCTTCCTCCTCCTGCATCATTTCCTGCTGTTGCAATCGTCCCAACTCCAAAATTTTCTTACTTGACCTTTCATCGAGTAATAATTCCTCATTATTGTCCTCGTTGTCATCGTCAGTATGTTTGTTGTGTGTTATTGCAGAGATAATGGCTCCCCGTTTGGAGGTGGCGTACTTGCCTCGATTGTCATCGTCTTGGATTACTTGACCGAGGGGTGCGTGGCGACTTGAGTGGCCGATTTTAACTTTCTTTTGTTCTTTGGGCATGGTGTTGTTGGTGTAGTTGTTTGTTCCAATGATTTGGCTGCTATCGAATGGTTTCATACCGATACTACATAAGTATTGTGCGGCAGCTTTTTGTTCTTTGAATTTTGGTGGCGAGCAAAAAGGCCGCGAGCACCGGACAGACCATCGGTAGCTTTTGGCTTTTGGCTTTTTGCTTTTTGGTGATGATTGGCTCGCTTTTCATCACCTTCGATGGCAGTGGATGGCTTCGGCACATAATCACCTGCATAACTGCACCATTATCAACCACACTATGAACTCCAACGCTGATATTTTGTTGGTTGGGTTTGGGGGGTCTACCCCAGCGCCGGTAAGTTTATAGCAGCTGCCTGCAAATTGCACGTGATATGTGACTTGTTCGACTTATTGATGATGTGATGTGATGGCAAACGTTGATGATTTGCGGCATCTTTCATATGCGTCTGGGGCACACTCATTAACAAACACATTGTTGCTATGTATACAACTTCATACCCTGCATAGGTTCTCGAATTGGTATCTCAAGCTGTCAGTAAGCACGGCTACCAATCAATCCAACCAATCCGATCCCAAAACTTTGAGTACGAGTTGCTGAAAGCACCATACCGCACCTTTCTTAATACCGCGGCAGGAAAAACGACGGACACCCAGCTGATCTTCTACAACCTCCCTTCGTCTCTTACAGAGTATCTATCTGAAGCATCTCAGAAGGAAGCAAGTTTTATTCGTTCTACCCTGTTCGCCGGAAGTAATGCTTCCTCTGGTCAAGTCATTGCATTTGATGTCAATTCCAACAAGTTCCTCGGACTGGATAATGATTCATCATCTGACATTATTGACTTTGTCAAAACCAACCCTACTCTATCAGGCAGTCTCGCATGTGCAACCCTTGCAGCATTATCTGCCCTCGACTCCAAAGCCACGGAACAACTTCTCCCTGCAACGACTCAATCGGACACTGTCGTCCTCATTGGAAGTGGTGGACGTGAGCATGCCCTCGCTGTGGCACTTGCTCAATCACCTCTCGTGAAGGAGGTGATTGTTTGTCCTGGAAATGGTGGGACTAAAGCAGAGGGAGGGAAAATCTCAAATGCTGTGGATTGTGATGGGAAACCTATTTCGAAGCAAGATAATGATACCGTGTTGGAGCTTGTGAAGAGGGTGAATGCCAAAATGGTTGTGGTTGGTCCAGAGCAACCGCTTGTGGATGGTGTTGTTGATGTGTTGGCGGCAGAGTGTCCGAGTGTGAAAGTGTTTGGGCCCAGTAAAGCTGGAGCAGAGTTGGAGGCTAGCAAGGTTAGTATTGTATGGAGTGACTTGGAGTGTAATGATGTGATTTGTGTATTTGTGGTATATCTCACTATTTCATTTACACACACAACATCATATGAGTAGGCTTTTACCAAAGACTTCTTGCAACAACATGGTATTCCAACTGCAAAATACCAAAACTTTACATCGGCTGATGAAGCCATTGCCTACGTGAAATCACTTGACCCCAACGATCGTCAGGTTGTAAAGGCATCCGGTCTTGCTGCTGGGAAGGGAGTTCTTCTTCCAACAACGCAGGCAGAAACGATTGAGGCTGTGAAGGAAATTATGTCGGATAAAGCGTTTGGTGCTGCCGGAGATACTTGTGTTATTGAATCTTTCATGACTGGACCAGAAGCCTCTTGTCTCGCCTTCTGTGATGGAAAGACTGCTGTGCTCATGCCTGCGGCGCAAGACCACAAACGTGCTCTTGATAATGACGAAGGGTTGAATACTGGAGGTATGGGTGCATATGCTCCTGCGCCTTGCGTTACTCCTGAAATGCACAAGGAAATCGAGGCGATGTGCATCAAAACTGTGGAGAAGATGGCTGAGAGGGGAACACCCTACGTTGGCGTTTTGTACGCTGGAATGATGCTCACACCTAATGGTCCGTCAATGCTTGAATACAACTGCCGTTTCGGTGATCCTGAGACTCAAGTGGTACTTCCATTATTGGAGACGGATCTCTATGAAGTAATGACTGCTTGTTGTGATGGTAAACTCGACTCCATTGATGTCCGCTTCAAAGAAAATGTCTCGGCGGCAACTGTCGTCTGCGCTGCGAAGGGGTACCCTGAGTCATACCCCAAGGGAATGGCAATCAAAGGCTTGGATCAAGCAGGTTGTGTTGATAATGTAAAGGTTTATCACGCTGGGACCAAACTTGACGATGAAAATGTCACTCGCTGTTCGGGAGGCCGAGTACTTGCAGTCACTGGAATGGGATCTAACCTTACCGAAGCTCTCGCCGCATCTTACAAGGCGGTGAAACAAATTACGTTCGAAGATTCTAATGGTGACAGTCTGATGCACTACCGAACAGATATTGCCAAGGGTGCTATTCGAAAAAAGTTGCGTATTGGAGTGCTAGGATCGACACGCGGCACAGCACTACTTCCAGTTATGGAGGCTATTGCGGATGGATCTCTCCATGCTGAAATCGTAGCCGTCGTGAGCAATCGTAGCAAGGCTCTTGTTTTGGAGAAGGGGAAGAGTCTTGGTGTTACAGTTACAACACAATTTGTATCGTCGAAGGGCTTGACAAGGGATCAATACGACGCAGAATGTACATCCGTGTTGGTAGGAGCTGGTGTAGAATACATGCTGTTGGTGGGATACATGAGGATTCTTTCCAAGCAGTTCTGTGACTATTGGTCCGGAAGATGCATTAATGTTCACCCATCATTGCTTCCCAAACATGCAGGTGGAATGGATTTAGAAGTACACCAAGCTGTTATTGATGCCAAAGAAACTGAAAGTGGATGTACGATTCACGAAGTCACTGAAGAAGTTGATGGCGGACCCATTGTTATTCAGAAGGTAGTCAAAGTAGACGAGAGCGATACTGCAGAATCATTGAAATCAAAGGTGCAAGCACTTGAGGGAGCTGCTTTCATTGAGGCCATTCAAAAGAAGTGCAAAACTACTGTCAGCTATGCAGATGCTGGTGTGAGTATTGATGCAGGGAACTCTCTTGTCGAAATGATCAAACCTGCTTGCAAGGCAACTCGGCGGCCAGGATGTGACGCTGACTTGGGAGGTTTTGGTGGTCTGTTCGATTTGGCAGCAGCTGGGTACAAGTCAGAAGACACCATCATAATTGGCGCAACTGATGGTGTAGGCACAAAACTTCGTGTCGCTCACATGACAAAGAAACATGAATCCGTCGGAATTGACTTGGTTGCAATGTGTGTCAACGATCTTATTGTGGCTGGTGGAGAGCCGTTGTTCTTCCTCGATTACTTTGCGACGGGTAAGCTGGATGTCAACGAAGCTGCTGCCGTTGTTCGCGGCATTGCCGAGGGATGCTCCCAGGCAGGCTGTGGTTTGATTGGCGGAGAGACTGCTGAAATGCCTTCAATGTATGCACCTGGTGACTATGATTTGGCTGGTTTCAGCGTCGGCGCCGTTCACAAGGACAAAGTACTACCACAAAACGTTTCAGCGGGAGACGTTCTACTTGGACTTCCAAGCAGTGGAGTGCACAGCAATGGATTCAGCTTAGTCCGTAAGTTGGTCGAGAAGGCCAATTTGGACTACGAGTCAGCATGTCCATGGGATAAGAATGCTGGCACGGTTGGAGATTCCTTGCTAACCCCGACAAAGATTTATGTCAAGTGCTGCCTACCATTGCTCAAGAAAGATATGTTAACCGGTCTGTCACACATCACTGGTGGAGGTCTACTTGAAAACTTGCCCCGTAGTTTACCCTCGAATGTAAAGGCGGAAATCACGGGACATCCGCCTCTTCCCGCTGTCTTCAGCTGGATGAAACAAATAAGCGGCCTTGATGACTACGAGATGCTCCGAACATTCAACAATGGTGTCGGTATGGTGTTGATAGTGAAGAGTGATGTTGTTGACGAAGCAAAGACGTTATTACGGGAGGCGGGCGAAGATGTGGTGTATGATTTGGGAGTTCTTACTGAGCGCCAGGGAGATGAAGAGCAGGTTGAAATGAAGTGCTCTCTCGTTTAATATATATCAGATCATAAATTAGAGCATGCTAGTAAATGAAAATGTACTGAGTGACTACGAATGACTATTGTTAAACTCTGCTAACTTTGTTTGGGTACTAGTTATTATTAGTCTTGCAATTTAAACCTTTTCATCGTCTACAAGACTATTGCAACCATTTATCTCCACCATACACGTTGTTTAGGGGTTCCCCCTCTCCTCAAGACCTTGTGGAGGCTGAGGTATTCCTTCTCTTCATTCATCTGTGCGAAGAAGAGACTTCCTACTCTACTCTCTATTAGAGAGAGAGAGAGAGAAGAGAGAGAGCCAAGAGCCAACCACATGTTAATTTGTGAAATGTATAGATTTTCATCTAACTTCTTAATTAACAAAGAATTGTATTCTGAAATGCTACATTACTATGAATATATGACAAAAATGCACATAGTTTTATTCTAACCTTGCGTTTTTCGAAGCACTTTTATCGTACTTTATGGTAGATCGCCAGTGAATCCATCCAGTCCCGAGTCCGATTCGGCCGTGCGCGTGTCAAAAAATGAAGAGGAATGAAAAATCGAAGCTCAAAGAAAACAAACAATGTTATTGTTATTGTGTGCACGGTTGATCGGCTCTTACTCTATGCAGATCTGCTGATAAAATACGTCTATCGATTACCGAAGAAGACAGAAGAGAGCATTTATATTGGAGGGCAAGTAGAGAACTCAGAGCAAACAGGCAAATAAATGGTCCTCCGCAAATTCCTCAACAACGCCACAGGCGGTCTTCTAACCGCCTTAACCAACAACACCAATACCCACAGTGAAGAGATTCAGCAATTGGAAGCCATGGGATTTCCCCGTGAGCGAATAGTT
>JALLBC010000290.1:0-10026 GCA_036939775.1 Skeletonema grethae | reverse complement strand
AAAGCGAGTTGGAAGGCACAAAACCGGCGCAGACAGCATTCACATTATTATCCTACGACAAGGGGTCTGACACATCTTTATTGCTAGTAAAGCCAGACACTGGTCGAATGCATCAGATACGCCTTCATTTACAAGCGCTAGGGCACCCTATTGCAAACGATCATTGTTATGGTGGAGACTTGTGGTTTGGAGACTGCGAAGGACAACAAGTATGTCGAAAGTCAAGAGAGTGGCTGAACAGGCTAGATAAAGGATCAAGCGATGCTGAGCTTACACTTACAAATGTACCTGCTACGGATGAAGAAATATATCAAGTTGTTGCCGACAAATCTAGAGAGGATGGCGAATCAATGGACGACTTCATACTGAAGACTTGTGTGTGGTGCGCAAGATGTCGTGGTGCAAATGAAATCCATTCTCTCGATGGATCTGCTGAAGCAAGACGTAATAATGAGGACGCTGTGTTTCGAAGAACCCTTATGGAGTACTTGGTTCGATCGCAAGGTATCTGGCTACATGCACTTCAATACAGTTTGCATGTAAATGATGACAAAGGTTCAAGAATTGTAAAGTACAGGACCAAACTCCCATCTTGGGTACATGATGCTGACGGAAAAATAAATAATTGCTAATCTCGTACTCAACTACTTAATAATTTGGCTGATCCTATGTATCTCTAGCAATTATTCCTGGAAGTCTACATTCGAGTGAGAACAAAAATATTGCCTTTATCTCCTCTAGTCAATCGAACGTCTTGATCAAGATATGTAATATCAAGTGACCCACGAAACGTATCTGGCGCATCAAACCCAATCGGACCCAACTGAAACCTTTTAAACTTGACATCAGTGAACTTTCCATTTACTGGCGATAATTCGGCTGAGATGCTGCGTGGAATTGGGAATAAAATATATTGCACAACCTCCGAGTTCCTGGCAGATAGAGTTGTTGTATCAATATTCTGGATGATCGGACCTACCCTCGGAAAACCGCCCTTTCCAAGTATAGAATCGGAAGTGGTGTAGTCTAGTGACCAATCTCCATTCACACTTGCCTTCTTGCTATTGACAATGAGTGGATTGGGAGTTGGATTGAGAGCTTCCAGCTCTGCAAAGAGTGTTTGCATTTGTTCCTTCTGTTCATCGGTTGCTGTCAAACCACGCTTTGTTTCAGACGCAAGAGTTAGGATTTGTTCCTTTAATTCCGATCGACGAAGATCTTTGGACTGGAATAGATTTGGAAATGAGAGTTCTGGGAGCTGCAATGCATTTCTTGCTGTTGTCGATTTCGATGCGTAGTGAGATAATTGTGTGTGTGTAGCTGGCACAGTTGAAAATGCTNTTTCTTGCTGTTGTCGATTTCGATGCGTAGTGAGATAATTGTGTGTGTGTAGCTGGCACAGTTGAAAATGCTACTGCTTGCTGCTGCAGATAGATGGCGCTGATAAGGGTAATGAATGCACGCATGGTAACTGTTATTGTTTCTTGGGTGGATGTTATGAGAGGATAGAACGACTATGAGCTGAATAGCAAGGTACTTAGGAGCAAATCAAAGAGACATAAGACATAGATGCGATGAGTCATGAGATGTCCGTCATGAGTCACTTCATTTTGTATCCGCGGATACTTCTTACAAATACCCATTGGGCAGTTCTGGCGCGAAGAATCCTGCCATCAAAAATGAGAACCTACCGCCGCTCTCATCGCATCTGATCGCATCATCGGAAGGTGTCAACAAAAAGCATTCTTGATAGCTTGGGCTTGGGGCTCTTCAAACCCAATCAATGAACTCATACTCTAACGCAGTGTGAAACAATACAAACTTTGATCCAGAAAGAGAATTGCCACAATGTTACTGAGCTCCGCTGTCAGAAAATCGCTAGCCTCGCCGCTAAGCCGTCAATTGATGGGACAGCAGTCACCCCTTCTTGGCAGAACAATCATCTCCCGTGCAGCATCTGTTCGACTACTTGATGCCAATCAAACATTGCATCATTCTCAGCAGCAGTTCACAGCCACGAAACACTTTTCCAGTGCTGCTGCGGCAATCCAAGAAGAGCCCGTGTCGAAACCCTCACCACCACCACCAGCTGCTGCTGCTGCGGCCAAGGAAGAAAAGCCATTTGTTCCATCCCCCGAACGCAAATACAAACACTTCCAAAATGTTGAACTCACCCCTGCCGGTGTCGCAATTATTCGATTTGACAACCCCGACAAGAAAGTCAACACACTCAGCTTCGCCCTAATGAGGGAAGCACAGACCATGTGGGAAGCCGACATTCAATCCAACTCGGATATCCAATCCATCGTCTTTACTTCAGCCAAGGAATCTGGCTTTATTGCCGGGGCCGACATTTTTGATATTAGTAGTGTACAAGACAAGTCTACATTGGTTCCTGTGATTGAAGAGGCGTTGAACTTCTTTTTGCATATGAAGTCCAAGAAGGTCCCAATGGTGGCGGCGATTCATGGTCCTGCGTTGGGAGGCGGGTTGGAGTGGGCGTTGTGGTGTGATTATCGTATCTGTACTGATTCGAAAGCTACCAAGCTGGGGTTGCCTGAAGTCAAGCTTGGGTTGCTACCTGGCTTTGGTGGGACGCAGAACCTGCCGGCACTTGTTGGTGTGCAGGGTGCCATGGATATGATGCTAACTGGGAAGAATATTCTCCCAGCAAAGGCCAAGAAGATGGGTCTTGTAGATTTGGTTGTTGCACCTCAATCATTGGAGTCGGTTGCGATTGAGACTGCAGAGGGACTTGCCAATGGGTCGGTAAGGAAGAGTAAACCGAAGAAGAAGTCTCTGATCAATCGTTTGATTGAGGATACTCCACCTGGACAGAATTTGATGTGGTCCAAGGTGAAGGAGACTGTGGATAAGAACACAGGTGGCAAATACCCCGCTCCATACGAGATTATTGACTGTGTGAAATATGGTCTTGCTCATCCTGGGATGGAAAAATTCAAGCATGAACGTGAGGGATTTGCAAAGCTTGCTGCTACCAAAGAAAGTGAAGCTCTCATTGGCCTTTTTGATGGTACTACTCAGATGAAGAAATTGTCGTCTGGTGCGGAGCCAATCAAAGTCAAAAAGGTTGCGGTGATGGGAGCTGGTCTCATGGGAGCCGGAATTGCTCAGGTGACTGCAGAAAAGGGATACGATGTACTTTTGAAAGATCGTGATGATGCAGCTGTTGGTAGGGGAGTATCCTACATGACTGACAACTGGGAGAAGAAGTGCAAGCGAAAGAGAATGACCAATTATGAACTCAATACCAATTCATCTCGTGTGACGCCCCTTTCGGATCATACTGAGTCATGGAAACGTCACTTTGCCGGTGCCGACTTGGTAATTGAGGCTGTGTTTGAAGATCTGGCTCTCAAGAGAAAAATCATTCAGCAAGTTGAAGAAGTCACACCTGATCATTGTGTGTTTGCGACAAATACAAGTGCCATTCCTATCGCAGATATTGCTGCGCCCGGAGAAGAAGTTAAGCGATCTGAGAATGTTGTGGGTATGCATTACTTTTCACCAGTGGTAAGTCGCTCAGTATATTGCTCGGAATTATTTTGCTTCTTTCCAATACTCACAATGCTCTTCTCATCTCCAGCCACAAATGCCTTTGTTGGAAATCATTCCACATGCAGGAACTTCAGATGAAGCTTTGGCTACAGCATTTTCCGTTGGAAACAAACAGGGCAAGACTTGTGTCGTTGTCAAAGACGTCCCTGGATTCTACGTGAACCGTTGTTTGGGCCCAATTCTTTCTGAGGTGACAGCTTTGGTAAAGGAAGGTGTTCCTCTCGATAAACTTGATAAGGCAATGAAGAATTTTGGTATGCCAGTCGGACCAATTACTTTGATCGATAATGTTGGTGTAGATGTCGCATCCAAGGTGTCCAACTATCTCGCTTCTGCTGACCTCGGCGTGAGAATGGGTGGTGGTGATCTCTCTTTGCTATCGAACATGGTTGAAAAGGGATGGCTTGGAAAGAAATCTAATCAGGGATTCTTCACCTACTCTGGGAAGAAGGGCAAGCCTACGGTAGGACCTGAGGTGACTGCCTACTTGAAAGAATTTACAGCTGGAAATACTTCAGATCTTGGCGAGACTGACATTCATAATCGTATTGTAGCACGCTTGGTGAATGAGGCAGCCATGTGTTTGCAAGATGAAATCATTGAGAACCCAGTATGTGGGGACATTGGTCTCGTATTCGGTATTGGATTTGCGCCATTCAGAGGCGGTGTGTTCAGGTATCTCGACAGCGTTGGTACTTCCTCATTTGTTGATATGATGCATGGCTACGCAGAAACAAAGGGGGAGCAATTCGAGCCCGTCCAGCTATTGAAAGATTATGCTGCATCAGGAAAGAAATTTCATGGTAATTGAGTTGTTGTTTTAGGATAAAGGCTAGCTAGTTTGTACAAATAAAGCTAAGAGAGTAACTATGAAGTTCGAAGTAATGAAAAGCAAAGAAGTTGACTCGCGAGTATTGTATTTTGTTTTTGGCACGACCGTATGTACATGTTTCGAGGTATCGAGTATGGTACCATACCTTACATCAATCATAGCACCACGATCGAAATGATTACAACGACGAACACAATCCTAAACAAACCATGGCGATGATTAGAAGTACCACCGTTGCCTTCCTTCTTCTAGGCGGCGCATCTCCAGCGTTGATTTGGAGAGTAGATCGCAGCAAACAGTCGACGTCGCGTCGTGTGCGTCGTAATCTCCTGCCATCTCCTCCACATCTCGGTCCTCATCCCGGTCCACATCATCTCGGTCATGCTTCTGGCAAATACACGGGATGTTTAGGATTGTCGGCAGAGGAGCTAGAGGAAGCAAGCCGATTCAAGGAGGACATGCCGAAGTGCGAAATCGTTGTCGACGGAACCACCGTCGTGGCGAACACTCTATCGTCAAGTGCGTCTGCCGAAAGTGACTCCTCGAATGTTGATGACGCCACAACCACCACTTCGACTGTTAGTAACGTCTATGAAGAAATCAATATTAATCAGTCGAGTGTGTCGGGTGGATCTGACGACAATATTGAAGACCAGGATGATGAGGTAAATATGAATGACGATTTCGAGGGCGATCAATCAAGCGCATCAGGCGGTGAAGAGAACAACGAAGATGACGCGATCAGAGATATCGAAGACAGCGAGAACACTTCTGAAAGTATTGCGTATACTGAAAACGATACTGAAATCGACGCTGCGTCGGATGAAACTTTCACCGATGATGAAGTGTCGGGTAGTAACACTACAGTTGACGAAAATAGCGATTTTGCTGATGAAGAAGTTGACGAAAGTCCTAATCCTCTGCACTTGTTCGATATGAAGGAGTGCAGTTCCTTCTCGGCGTTGTGGATGTGGGATTTGGCACTAACTTGCTCCAACTCAACCTCGCTTGACAGCTGTTCCTGTACAGCTGCCAAGATTCTGATTCAGTACGGAGATATCGATTGTGCGAACGACGAGTGCCCTGATGATTGTCCAGTGTGCGACATGTGCATGAAGCTGACTGGATGCGGCCCCACAAAGGAGTTTCAGAGAGGTGCTAACATTGAAGGAGACAC
This sequence comes from Skeletonema grethae, assembly GCA_036939775.1. Lineage (NCBI taxonomy): Eukaryota > Bacillariophyta > Thalassiosirophyceae > Thalassiosirales > Thalassiosiraceae > Skeletonema > Skeletonema grethae. The sequence goes on along the minus strand of JALLBC010000290.1, from coordinate 4,438 downwards.
GGCTGAAGCAGTTCCGATCGCTTTCATTGGATTAACAGCGGCAATGTTTGGTGTTCAGCTTGTCCTTTTCAAGATGTATTGGAGTCGCAGGAGTCAGCCGGGTGGTGATCTTGGTTCTAGTCTAGTTTGATGGATCAAAACGATCAAAACATTGTGTGAACACGTGGATATGTATTTGTGTATGATGCAAAGAGAGGACGCAATTCTATAAAGCTATAAAATAGGCATTTGTTTGTTTGTACTTCAGCTTAGAGCTCTTAGCGGTATCCTTTTCACTCGTCCTTCCCACATCATATATCTAGGCACTCTTCTTTGCAGCCTTGACAATGAAGAGAGGATCACTACGTCCAGGGTTGGGCGATATATCGTCGCAAGTAGCAGGATCGAACTTTCCAGAGAAGTGGAAGAAGCTTCCAACAATGAAGATATGCTCTAAGTCATTCGTTTGCAGCCATATACGAAATGCTTTCGTGGGGAAACAACGATTGCTCATACTAATAATAGCTTCACCGCCAGGTCTCAATACGCGAGCAATCTCATCAAAGACTTGTCTAGGTTGATTCAAGTAATCAACGCTGACGACACATGTTACCTTGTCAAACGATTCATCATCATAAGGAAATGCACAGTCTGCATTCAAGTCTTTCACATCGTACGACGTCAATTGTTTATTCTGACTAAGCTCATATTCATTCATTCCCAGTCCAACAACCTTTCCACCCTTGAAATCCTTGGGATAGTGACTAACCCAAGAGGAGCAAATGTCCAATACATCATCACCGTCCTTTAAATTTTCAGCATAGTATTTTGTTAATGCATCGACCGCGTAGTCATCAATGTGGTACACAAGACGTGGTTGATCATAAAATATCGTGTCATCGGATTCATCTTGACGCATAAAGTCTTCTGGAGAGAATGGCCACTCCGGAGGGAATTTGGGATTGACAAGAACTTTTTCAGCGAGTTCTTTCATTGTGTTGGCCTTGAGGTTGGTGCCACTGCTGCTGATGGTACGAGCACTGCCGATGCTTCTCGATGGAGGAGATGCGAAGCCGGCTGCAAGTGATGCAGATCTTATGGCCATGAGTAGGGCGATAGATCGAGACTGCATGGTGTTGTTGTGTTATTGGCTGCTGTTTAGTTTGTGATGCTAATGGTACGATAATGAAGCAAGCTCATCATCATCATGATCTTGTGCGTCAGCGCTTGCTTTTATTAATTGCTGAGCACAAAGATGTGTATTTACAAGTCGAACGGCGCCAAAATTGAGACATATATCTCATATCTACCAATCTAAAATATCTTTTGACCCGCGCGCAAACCGCAGACCGAAAACGCAAAATAATGAAGATTGATAAAAGTAAAAGAGAGGAATAACAATGGTAGCAATCAGCCGTTCCAACGTCCGCCGTGTCCGTCGTGGCAATGGAGGCGGAGTCCTCGCAATGCTAGACAACATTCCATACATATCTCAACTCTCCTACACCGACCGTGTTCTCCTCCTCATCGGTGCAGCGCTCCTTTGCACGGTAACATTTGCCTCCTTCTTTTTAATTTCTGGTATTCTCGTTGGAAGTGGTCTTACAGATAGCACCACCACAGATCCTCGACTATCCCCTGAACTACGCAAGATGGGTCTCTCCGACCAGGAGCTACTCCTTCGTGGCGGTGGGAAACGCATAGTAGTCGGTCCACATAAATTAGACTCGGAAGAAAATGCAGTAGCGTTGGATATCATTAAAATATTAGATTGCGATGGATTGCAAGAGGAGATGGAACGAGAATGGAATACGGTACTTGATGCGAAACGAGTGGCGAAGGAAGACAGTGAACGGTGGCAGAAGGAGGAGGAGCAATGGAATAGTAATAATAGGAGGAGGAGGCTTCAGATGGAGTTGGATAGTGTTCAAGATGCTATGGAATTTGATATGGAACAACAAGAGGAAGAGAGTAATGGAGATATGATGGATGATTTTATGGGTGAACCTGGAGAGTTTGGATTTGGAGACTTCGGAGGAGGAAGCGGTTATTATGAAGACAACACTCAGCTCACACTTACGGCACATCATTTATTCTGCCTAGCTGCAGAGGGAATCACGCTTCCCAAGTCAACAACAGTAGAAGAATCTGATCCATCCATTCATTGCGACATTGATAATTTTCAAACACGTGAATCATTGCTGAATTTGTGGTCATCCGCACGTGCTCAAGTCTCCGAAGATATTATCAAAAAGACGCTTGATCTTGTTACCGAGCACAAGGAGACATTGCGTGGACATGATGTGCACATGTGGTACCCTAAAGGCGATCAAGGGTCAGAGGGTATGCTACGTGTATTGAATTCTGCATTCGATGGAAGTTTGATCTACAATTTCGATTCAGAGCCAGCGGAAGATGGTCAACATGATGATCTCTACCGATTCTGGGACCTCCCTTCACAATTTGTGGGGGAGAATAAACTATTTGTCGATGTTGGATCGGCATTAGGGTTTACGTCGATGCTAATGGCGTATATGTACCCACGCACAACAATCGTGAGTATTGAACCGGCTTCTCCATCTTGGCTGATTCAAAATATCAACTTTCGTTGCAATCTATCAGAAGAGCAACGCTCATATGTGCATCCAATATTGGCTGGTGTGGGAACAAAGCACCATGATGATAATGATAGCATGATGAAGATGGTATGGAAACCAAGTATGACTACTGCAACTCGAAATTGGAACATTGAGAGGGATTTTGATTTTGCCAAAGATATTGAGTTGACTGTCCATTTGCGCACGTTAAGGGCAATTCTTGCAGAGGCAACACCGGAGGACTTGCCGCTGGGTACTCCCATCTCTGTGTTGAATTTGGACTGTGAGGGGTGCGAATACAACTTGATTCCCTCGATGCATGAAACTTCATTCAAATCAATTCGTTTGATTCTTGGAAGAACGAACTGGGGCTTTATTCCGTTGAACAAGAAACCAAGTTCAGAGCGAGCCGAAGATACACACAAACGCCTTTGTACACACTATAATTTTGCAAAACGGTGCAAGGAATGCTGTGATTTTCCTACGTTGCCTGTTCGTCCTCGTCTGCAGAGTACTCCTGAAGAGAGTATTACTGAGGAAGCAGATATGGGATTTGGAGACGTAGAGTTTGAAGATCAGACCGATAACTCCTCCATACCATCAGAGAGTACTGTCGCTGATGTTGCGGGCTCACTGTGTGATGGGTTTGGTGCATGGGCAGAAGAAAATAATCTCCATGATGTCCCTGATGATTATGGGTGGAATGAAATGTCAGCCTATGTCAGAGTGGGCTCTAGATAAATAATATCAATAGCTTTGTTGCACTCAAGATACGAAGGGTCTTAATTTAACGACGTTTATCGAAACATACATATTAATATAACATAACAAACGAAATGCCACTTGGGTTGGTTAATTACAAACCCTCACCCTCCCTCGGAAACAATTTCGTCAGTCGCTCAAACGTTTAGTCGAGCTTCTCAAGATACTTGACCCTCTCCAAAATCTCTCTTTTACTAGTCTCCTCTATCTCCCCCGCAAGCATATACTCATCTAAAATCATGTAAACCTTGTTGAAGTTAAACACGATATCCAACTCACAAACATTGGCAAAGTAGGAATCCAACAACTCCACAAATAAATGTATCGACTCCAAGTAACTCAGTTCATTATCTTGCACGTCCACTGCAATAGTAAAAAATAATCCAGCATACCGACGATAAATTAATTTGTAGTTGTTGTATTCAATAAAGTTGGTGTATTTCTTATCACGAGATGTCACCAGGCGATGAACCTCTGCTTCGATACGTGCTTTCTCGGCCTCGGTTTGGTTGTTGGCGGAGTAGTCTGCTGATGAGAAGCCGTTGGCTGTGACACCGGCGCTAGAGCTAGGGGGAGGGACATACCATTTTGACAAGCGTGTCTTTCCCTGCCGATTTTGTAATAAAAAGAACCGAATCATTTGTTGTTTTTATGTGTTGCGGTTTCGTGTATTTTTGATTTTTTATCTGGTGTTGGCTGTGTTCATGTACTTGCTGCGGTCGTCAATGCAAATGAGAAGAAACGATCGCTATGAGTAGCTTGCAATGTTACTGCGTTTTCTTAGAATACCTCTAGCTGATCTTCGCGTCTATTAGTACTGTCTACTGCAGCGTTGTCCTTGGCGATGTCATTGTCGTAGATTGTCGTTTTGTCGTGGCTTATTTCTTTCTTGATTTTGAGTTGAGATTGCTTGGTAGATAGGAGTACGTACAATATGTGATACAGTTATGTAAGCTTACACAAAGACGAGTCTTTTAGGTACCTACATGGAATGACACTGACAACTGAAACTGAGCGTGAGACGATGTGAGAAATGATACAGCGCAACGAACACGAGTGTGCGGCCTGTTTGTGTCACCTCTTGGGTCGAGACGCAAAAA
>JALLBC010000288.1:0-10042 GCA_036939775.1 Skeletonema grethae | reverse complement strand
AAGTAGTAGGGTACCTTACAACCTGTACCATAGGTTTTACACCGCGTTCCTCATCTATCCTCATTTCTCATTTCCGCCAAAAGCGTGAGGCAGCAGTACCTAGTAGAAAGAGGCTATCCTACGCTGTACACCCAGCAGACAATAAAATAATTGGTCCACAACAGAAGACCACAGCTCCATTCTGATCACATTTAGAATTTAATTTAGATCAACCATCATCATGTTCGCCGCAACAACTTCAAGGATGGCACGGACGTTATCAAGACGGGTGAAGCCATCATCATCCACAACAGTGAATAATACAGCAGCCGTCGCCCGATCAGGTGGTGCGCGAAGAAATATGGGTGGTGGAGCGTAAGTTGTAATTGTATGATATATTTACTATGTAATGATTGTACTGAGGGGGATATCGATGTTACTACGTTATTTTTCTCATTCGCAAAATTCACGAGAGAGAGAGTGAAGGGGGGACTTTCCAATAATGTGCCAATGATCGTTAAACTANTCATTCGCAAAATTCACGAGAGAGAGAGTGAAGGGGGGACTTTCCAATAATGTGCCAATGATCGTTAAACTATACTGATATAATGACTCTGAATGGAAACGTTGTTTCTATGGATGTTAACATACGCAAGTGGTGATGGTACAGATTATTGAGTTATTCTCTCCCCCTCCCTCCCCCTCAACGGCTGTGGCGGTTGTTTTGTCAAATTATATTCCAAAATTATTCTCACCTCTCTTCATTACACTCATCACCCCTCTTCTATCAATATACACAGGCACTGGATGGAGGTCTCACCACACCATACCATGGCCGGAGAAGTCTGCGGATTTTTCACCTGGCTATGGGTATTTTATCGTGCCAAGCACGACCTTCCCGTTGTGTTGGGATTACGTCATCCGTGGGAGCATGCGGAAGATCCATGGGCGATCCATGATCATGTGGATAATTTGGAAGAGTTGCAGCAGAGTTGGGAGGAGTTTGCGGATAAGAGTACTAGGCCTGGAGAGGATGATGATGATGATGATGAGGACGATGATGATGGTAAGTTTTGGTTTCCTCCTACCATAATTTTTATGTTATTGGACTTCTGCTCATGTTGGATGTAATGGACTTCTTTTTCACCTTCTCAGATGATGAAGACGAAGACGATGATGATGAAGAGTAAATAATTACTCAGCGGGTTAACAGGGAGGGAAGATGAGACTGAAAAACAGCGGATGTAAATTAATAGGAGAATCATCTTAACATTATTTACGATTGATTCTTATTAAGTTGTACTTTTGTCTATGAAGTCTTGAACATGGCATCCAAAATGATGGACATTGCAGCGACGAGGTTAATTGATGAGCGTGATGGAATTTGTATCCAACTGTTCAATATTTCATCTATGTTTTGAGGGATGCCTGTACTCTCGAAGCCGAATATGATAGCATCTGCTTTCACTAATGCTAACTGAGCTTGGCACGCCTCGCCCGAGCCCGAAAGAGTCAATGCGTTTTTATGCAAGTCAATGCCAACTATGGAGGGCTCTTGAGGAGATGCCGACCTTCCGTCTTGTTCCCCTATGTGTCGATTTAGTCTAGTCTGTATCAGTGTCACTGCCTCGCCTTCGTAGCTCAACGTAGGAAGACAGCCGTAATCGGTGTCTTGATCATTCGCAGTATCTTGGCTCAAGATAGTTCCACGAAAATGGTCGACTGCTCCCTGAAAGAGTTGCGTTAGGTCACTATGCTCTCCATCATCTGGCATTATTACGACCAAGTTCGATAAAATGGATGAAACAAGAGGCTGATACTGATAACACAGCATTAGGATGCGGTGTAGATTGCCCGGCTTTTCAACACATGTAACAATTAAAGGCATTTTGTGATCATGAACACGTGGCTGTGGTGAAAGAATTGAATGCAGTGTTTCTTCTGCATTTTCATTTCCAACCCTCATCGACTGCTCACTGCCAATTTGATTTACCCATCGGAATAACAATGGTTGATGTCTCACGGTACACATGCGTGTTGATACACTCAAGTGAATTGCCGAAGATTCTGCACCGACATCTAAGTTGCTACCAATGTTATTGAAACAGCTGTTGAAGTCGATCTCACTATCCATTCGCTCTTCTAGATGAATTGATGGATAACACGCATCGCGGTTGCTCTCCATTGCTCGTTCCACTGCAAACTTTGAAATGGGTACACTTTCCTTTCCATCATCGTCACAAACTCTCCTCTTCCAATAAAGAGGCAGCACGAGAACCATATCCAAACACAATGCACTTCCCATAGAGTTACGAACCAGCATATGAACTGCATTCACCATTTTCCGAGCAGCAATTTCCTCTTGCTGCCCCAAATGTTGTTGTTGTTGCAAAGCACTCATTTTGGATAATTTTTGAAGCGGATCTAATATGAAGTCGCAGTAAAGGATGGCACGTAGTGATTGAGGCGGAATGTGTACCGCCAACCGAAGTAGAGTGCGTAAGAGTGGACCTATCGTTGGTAGTAGTGATTCATTTTGGATGTGTAGATGCAATGTTCCTACAGGTCCACTTATAGATTGATTAGTGTTGGAAATAGAGACAGTTGTCGTATACTCATCTGTGTCGTTGGGGTAACTATATGGAAGAGTGGGTATGAAAAGTACCGCATGGTCAACATCATCATCGTTGCATTCTCGACAAATTCTGAACCCAAACTCGTGTAGATAATCTTGAATATCCTGTTCCAGTCGATCAATGATCCCTGGATTGGTCAGCCCCGTCGCGATTTCGCCGCTGGTGTTGTCACTATCCATGACGATATTTGTATTATTGATTATTATCGACCATCAGCCGAATCTCAAATATGGTGATGAAAAAATGAGATGACACACAGTGTCAAGCTAGGGAGGCAAGTAAGACAACTAAGGTATAGTAAGATCCTAATGGTGAATGGATGAAGATGACCATATCAAGTATGACCAAAAACCTTCTACTTACTGTGTCATGGAGGATGTTATGATGTATGAAGTATGAAGATGAAGCCATTTTCACAGATTTTCACCATGGTCATGGTCCTTTCTTTTGTTTCGGACGGCGATGTTTGAGTAAATGCTGTACCTCTAGAGGTCAATACCGTGCGTAAAAAATGCAAGTTGGAACTAGTATTCTGTACGAAACGGCATTGAGTATGTGGCAGCTCATTTGAATTTGCAGCAGAATTAACCTAAACCTGTTTATTTTGCTGGACTAAACATTTTCTAATAATACTTCCTACATCAATTAATCACTACATACAAAATCCACTATAGTAAAAGTAGTTCAGGCATTCCCCGTATCTAAATTGAAATTATTCCCGCGCTAGCCGGCACTTTTGATCATTTGACTTGAACAATGACAAAAAATAGCCACGATAGAGGGGTTCGCAGCTAATAGCGCACTACTGCATCTACACCAACCAAACAACAATACCAACGACCATGGTGAGCTCCCCTACCACGCGGCGTAGTACAAGGAGCCGCACCTCCAACAGCCCTAATGTTAAAATTCCAGCAGCGTCAGCGAAACCTAAACTGAAGAAAAATGCGGCGTCGCCTGCCAATAAAAAACAGGCTTCCTTGACACCATCAATTTCCATGGAAAAGGCTGCAGCAATGGAAACGGACGAATCTACTGAACATGACCTCGTAAAAAATAGTGTCGACATGAGCGCCTCGACAGCCGATGAGTCAAAGGGAGCATCGCACAATATATCAGTAGCCGCAGAGGATGAATCTCGAAATGACGCCCCCGCCAAAGCTGCTACCCCAGCGGCAGCTACGGCGGCGAACAATGACGCCTCTACCGACAACACTGAGGCCTCGACAGATACTACATCGAGTACCTCCGGGGATAATAATAGTTCGGCTCCGATAAATTCCGTGGGGGGGGCCATGGAGGTTGATTCCACCGCTGATGGCGAGGCTTCCACTGCTAGCCACGTAGTAGTGGGGGCACAGCCGCAGCAGCAGCCATCGGATAATGAAAAGGATACAGTGGTGCCGGCAAACAATCACAGTAGGGCGGAGAATGATTCCAACACTAGTACTACCGGAGCCGCGGTGCCACAAAAAGAAAGTGGTGATTTGGGGGGTGCCAAGAGTGCTGCACCGTCATCGTATCAACAACCGGAACATCATGTCGAGGGGAAAACAACAACAACAACAACTATGGAAAGCAAACAATATTCGGCCAAATCTGAAGAAGAAGCGGCAGTAATTGCCACCGCCAATAAAATTACCAAAGTAACCTCTTTGACTTCTCCCTCCAATGCGGTTGCCGCAGCTACAGCGTCATCGAAATTAACATCATCTGAACAACAGGCTACCAATAATTCAAACGCTTCATCAAACAATCATACTGCTACTGCCGAAAATACTTCATCTGTTTCACCAAACTCCTTCTCAATGACACTTGCCATTGGTCCATCAGACACGCAACGACTTTTTGTTGCAAGTAAGACATTCAATGAAGAGATTCAAAAGATGAGAAGTATCAAGGAAAATGGAACCAAGAACAATCATGGTGGTGGTGCTCCTCCCAGTACTACTGCAGATAAGGAGGGGTCATTGGAAAAAAAGCGAAAGGCTGATTCAGATTCAGATACAGCTGATGATGCAGCAGCAGGAGCAGCTATTGTTCAATCATCACCATCCTCTCCATCCTCCAACGGTGGTGCCCCATCCACAGCCAACATGACTCCTTCCTCCAAAACTACCACCACAAACACAAACCTCAGTACTCAAGATCAAGTTGCACTCCTTGTAGCTACAGCAAAGTCAACATCCAACCCACTCATATCATCCTTCATGTCAAAGATGAAATACAAATCTACAGAGGAACAGGAAACTAGTTTATTATTCTTTTTGGATGCGGACAAGAGTACAAAATTGTTAATGGCATTTGATGTTTTGAGTGATAAGATGTATGTTGAAGGAGGGGGAAGTATGGAAAAGGGTGGAGAAGGAGGGGCAGCTGCAGCTGTGGTATCGTCTTCTGCTACAAAGGACAAGGGTGTCAATGATACATTGGCTGCCATGGCAATAAATGATGATAATGGGGTGGACGAAACGAAAGTATTGTCACGGAGGGGACTTACGCTGTTGTTCCAATCATTCCTTACGTCAATATCTACATGTGTTCATAACAAGAATGATGGTGGAAAATCATTGACATCATCATCTCCGCAGGGTGGAGAAAATAAGTCACCCAATAGTAGTGCTGAGAGCAGCAGTGGAGGAGATTGGACCGGGAGTGAGAAAACAGCGAAAGAAATTTCGGAGGTGGCTATATTTGCGGCAAATCATTTGATTGAGTACGCAAAGAAGGAGGAGCAAGCAGAGGGCGGGAAATTGTCCACAGGTGATCCAAGTGTCTCATTTGATCAGTTTGGCAAGTGGTACAATTCCGGTGGCTTCTCGTTGGTGCCTTGGTTGGAACTTTTGGATTTATCCAAGTGGGATTATACTCTCAAAACCAACAAGAATGTTGCCATTGAACAAGTGCCACTAGGTGGAGGCGGAGATGGGGCGATATCAGCAATGGCAACATCAACAGCAGTGTCTTCTTCGGCCAAGCGTGCTAAGTTTGATGATGATTCAACGCCCGTGGAGGCGATTGGCTCTCCCACTGGTCTATTTGAATCTGGAGCAGAAATTGGGGCTACTCCTCAGCCTCTCCCTTCCAAACGCAATGTAGGAGTACAATCTTTCTCGTCAATGTTTGGCGAACCGACTCAATCACGAAATGTTGTATCATTTGATTTTTCAGGCACCGCTGCAGGAGCTTTCCATATTGATATCACTGAAGAAAATCTAGTCATGCTGCGCCAACTTGTCACGAGGACTGGGTTCGCCTATCTGACTCCACATCATGTAGAGTCAGTGATATTAAAACATTCTCGATGCGAACGGCGCAAGTACGGGGACACAGTCTACGTCATCTCTCGTCAACAGTTTGGAAAGTTCATTCGTGATGTTGTTCCCAAGGAAGCTTCCAAGAATTTCGATCCGAATGAAATCGAGAACTTCTCCAACTACTTTACCAATTTTTTCACGTGCTTTGATTACAATTGGTCTGATTTGAAGAAAGATGAAGTCAATGCAAAAGAGTTGATGGTTGGATTTTCCTTCCTTTGTGCTGGAAATAAAAGTTCCAAGCTTGCAGCTGCCTATGATATGCTGGATGTTGACAAGAATGGATACCTCACGCAACGAGGGTTGATGCAATATCTTCGTGCTTACTTGACCATGCTGGCTGGAATCTCGCTGCTATCGTCCAATAAGAATACAACAACTCAGATTCGCAAGCAGCTCATGTCCACCAAGCGAAATGATGCATTTTTGGCCGTAGAGAATGGAGCAAAGTGGACATTAGGTTATTTCTTCAGAGCGTTCGAGACTGAGCACGCCCAAAGGGGGTCTACACGAAATAATGCTGTTGCCTTCGAAGACTTTGCCAAGTGGTATACAGAAGGCGGGTATGCTGTGGCGCCTTGGCTAGAATTGTTGGATTTACAAAAGTTCCTCTCGTTAATTGGGGATTTCCAAGGACAACAACAACCTCAGCCGGCTGTTCCTGCCGGTCCACCTCAGGGATCCCCAGCAGATGTATTATTCACATTCCCTCTGGCGAAAGAGCGAAGCCTGGTAGTCCTGCGTGATGACGCTCACTATGTTCGAGCAGTTGTTTCAGAGATGGGACTTTTGTCATTGACAAGTGAGGACATATGGACTACTCTTTCAAAAGACGTCACAAAGAAGTTGGGCATAAAAAAGAGCGCAGTCGTCCCCGTGGACCAAGCTTCGTTTGTTGATTGCATGATGGACATTCTTTCAAGGTCAAAAAAGCCACCACAAAAGTCGTCTTGGGCCAACTTTTCACCTGAAGAGACTTTGAAGAACTTTTTTCTCAGCTTTGATCTCATGCAGGTGAATCAAGTACCACTGAATCAGCTAATGTGCGGGCTCACGCTCCTCTGTGGCGGAACGAAAAGCAGCAAGCTAGGTTTCGCATTTGGCTTGTTTTGTGGTGATGGCAAGAGTGGAAAGAAGAAGATCCAAACAATGGGCCACGGCGACTTTATCCAATTCTTCCGTTCTTTCCTTATTGTTATGTTCTCATGCTGCAATCAGAGTTTAAGTCTTAGCGCAGATACAGTCAGCCAATACATCTCGGATACTGCGCAAGCTGTCGCAGATGCAGTCATGGCATACTGGAAAGGCAAAAAAGTAGAGAAAGTGAAATTTGACCATTTTAGCAAGTGGTACAACGAAGGTGGCTTCCAGATGGCACCTTGGCTGGAATTGCTTGATTTGCACAAGTGGGTACTGGCTGATGACATAAAAGTACCAGCCGCAGCTCCTTCGGCTCCGATGCCGGCACCATCGAAGAGTACTGTTCCAGTGGTACACGCTCCGATTAACAACGCGCCGATTAACGCGCCGACCATGGATAGAGATATATTTAACACGTTGGTGGCGAGCCCGAATCCGAAGGACAGGGTTGCTAACGTGGCACCAGCTGCGTCCCCAAATGACGTCCCCCCGCCTCCTGATGACTCTCTACTACTGAATTTGGTGGATGAAGATGTTGATATGGTAAGATTATTGGAATAATAGCTCAACAATTGATTTGGTGCAATCCTCTCACTCAAACTAACATTCTCCATGTATATCAATCGCAGGATTTCATCTTACAACACGAATCAGGTGGCGGAAATGAAGCTATTGCATTTGATGATCCAGTATCTAATGATCAAGCACCACCACAGCCCGACCCAAAAGACTGTCTCAAATTTCACCTACTCACCAACGATCCTCACCGTGGTTACATAATCTCGATAACGCCAAGTCAGGTAGACCTCCTGAACCGAATAGTGACTAGAACAGGACTTTGCCAAACTGAGGCAGCAGCAATTTGTAATTTCATCATGATTGATTCCAAATCGCGGAAGTTGGTCAACCTTACAAAGAAAGCATACGACAACGCTATGCAACGGATATTTACACATGCATTTAAGAACATACCGGGTGCTGTGTCAGAATCAACCAAGCAAGAACTGTCTACGTTTTCAGAGGAGCTCTTTAAATGGTTTGATCGATCGGGCAACAAGAAAATAAGAGCTCTTGAGTTCGCTTGTGGCTTTACTGTCATGTGTGGCGGAAGTAAGAGTGACAAGCTGGAACATATCTTCGAGCTTTTGGACCAGGACAATGACTCTCTCGTTACCAAGCAAGAAATTATACTATTCGTACAGTCCTTTTTGGTGATACTCATGGGTGTTTCATCATCATTCTCACACATCGATGGAACACCTAGTGCAACTGACGTTGCATCAGTCGCCAGGGCAATCAACGCCGGAACAGAATGGGCCACATCTCAAGTCTTTGACGCCCTAAAGCCAAAAGATGACAAATTGTGCTTTGACGACTTTGCCGATTGGTATACCAATGGTGGACATCAAAGTATACCCTGGTTGGAGCTGCTAGATTTACGGAAGTGGGTGCTTGCATAATAGGTGTTTCTTTTCTTCATGATTTATGTCTATCTGTAAAAACTATAGAATTTTGTTTTTGTAGATTTCAACGCTTATGAATAAGTAGAAGGAACTTTATTGATAACTGTTAGCAAAGCATCTTTCAAAAACTACGTTGCATTTAGTAGACAATGGCCTAACCCTTCGTCTTTGTCACAGCTATATCCGTCATTTTATATGTAGCCGACCCACGTTCCAAAGGCTTTGGTTGCGTCTCATGCTCCTTCCACGCAATACCATAAATAATTTGAGCCGATGCAACAATACCAGCATCACCATCCTCACTATCTTCTTCTTCTTCGGCAGAATACAACTCATTATACAAACATGCCGCTCCAACAAATGTTCCAAGACCAACCCTCTCCTTCCGATTCAAACAGGCATTCCCTTCCCCCATCCTTCCAAGATGTTCCATCAACACCATCATATTCGGATATCCAATTTGAATATCATCTACATCAATAGTGGGCAACTTAAATCCCGTCCCAGTTAGCAAACTGCCCACATTAGACAAGTCAACATACGGTCCCAAATGAGTCGATACACCCCCCGTCCGTTCCAACTCGGCAAGTACCAACGAGGACCGTAACTCTGGCAACGTATTCCCACCTGGCAAAGCAAACAATAGACACCCATCTGGTTTGAGCACTCGTTTGATTTCGGTAAGTAGGCGTGGTAAGTCGTTGATCCAATGGAATGCCATGGAGGATAGGACCAAGTCGAATGTACCGTCTGGGAATGGGAATGGTCCTTCTTCTTCTGTGACGAGTTTGTAGGTTTCGCATATGGTTGTTGATGATACTGATGAGTCGTTAGTAGTAGTTGTTGCTTTTTCATGGACATCATTGCGATGAAGCATTGCCGAACAAGAATCCAATTGGACCAATTTTCGTACCCCGCCTCTTCCACTGTAGAACACATTGTTATCATTTTCCGTACTACTATCCATTATTGACAACTCGTCATCATCAGGATCAGCACATCCATTATCTACAATGGCCTCATGAACAAATCCAGCACCGGCACCAATCTCCAACGCTAATGGAAAACCACCCTCTCCATTTTCACGAATGTTAATATCATCCAATCGATCGACTAATCGTTTGGCTATCTCTCTATGAAAATAATCGTATGGTAATATTGTTGTATCATCATCATTATTATGTGTGCTAATACTTTTATTGTTGTAATGATATTGCTGTCGACACGATTCTGCAGCGCGAGTACGTTGTTTTAATTTGACGGAGCGGTCAAATGGAGCTGTTTCGCTGCCTCCAGAAGCGGTGGTGGTGCTTGTGCTGAAGAAGTTGTAGTGTGCTTCAGGATTATCTGAATATAATGATTGTTGTGGACCTAATATGCCACCAATACGGCAACTGGAGCTGGACAAAGTCGGAGGAGCGGCTATATTATGTCGGCGTAGTAGGAGGTTGCCAACACGCGCTCCATGTTTTGATAGCATGATGTTGTTGGTTGATTGTAACAGATT
>JALLBC010000285.1:0-12107 GCA_036939775.1 Skeletonema grethae | reverse complement strand
CCAGATTGAACTTCAGTCATGATGATGATTGTAGTAGTGAAGTGTAGAGAGTAATGTGTTGATTGGGTGGAGGTGATGCGTTCGAGCTGCAATGAAATTTATGAGAGTATTGTGAGCATCAAAATGAGCATAAAAATACCGTCATAAATTTGATGGATGCGTGTCAAAGGTCAAAATCAAGAAGTAGCCTGAAGATTTTTTTTCCGTGGAACGCCACAGAACCCGCGTGGCGGCAGTTTGTTCAGGCGAGAGCCGCCTTCAAACTTCGTGCTGCTTCAGAATTTAGGCCAGCAAAATGCTTCCGTTTCTAGAAGTGGAAGATAATGAGGTATTGTATGTCAATATATTGCCTCAGAACCGCTCTAAATGCGTTCAGACAGAAGCAGTAGTTTTGGGAAAATGCCGGCAGTTGCATACATAAGCTAAGTTCATACTGGTACGACAGGATCTTTGTCTTCTCCCTTCCTGAAGGGAGGCGCTTAGAGCTTTGCTGATGCATCCGCAGCCGCAACAGATTCTTGATGCTCGGCTCTCAGCTCTCAGCATCAACAACAACAACATCTATCAACACAACCGCAACTTCACTTTGGCTATTGACACCTTGCCTACGCATTACGCATTAAGTGCATACCAATTACCCAAATTTTGCGATCTCAATCAAGGTATGTGCGTGAGCGACGCTTGCTGCTGCTTTCATGTCATAGTACTTATTCACATTATTGCGTGTTGACACCTTTACAATAATATTCTAACATTACCTTCGATGAAAATCTTTTGCAACAGCACATCAAAACAATACAATGGTTTCCTTCAGATCTAGTCTCTTTGTTGGCTTGTTAGCTTCTAGCTCGGCATTTGCAGTAAAACCTGCTCATACTTCCCTTGCATTCACACAACGCAGTTCATCAGTTCGTGCGCCAGTAAACCTGAGCATGTCTGGCGGTGCTAGCGCTGTACCTGACCTCAAGGTGAGTTAGATTAGCACTAAAACAATACATGTATTGAGACATTGATAGTCATCTTTGTGCATTACTGACACGACATTTGTTCCATAGGCTCCTCCTGCTATCTATGAAGGTGCTGTTGCAGCTGGAGCAGCCAAAGCTGCTGCTCCATGGGCAAAGATTTTCAAGCTTGGAATTGCTGCTGGATGTCACATTGGATTTGGATCATATCTAGCCATCACTGTCGGAGGTGCATGCCCCCAAATTGCTGAGGCCAATCCCGGACTTCAAAAGGTAAGTAAATATAACAGAGAGTCAAGAAGTACTGTTTGCACGTTACAGGTACCAGCTCAGATCTAACTCTCTCTCTCTCTTGGAAAATGACGATGAAGATCATTTTTGGTGCATTTGGACTTCCTTTTGGTCTTATCATGACTTTGGTTACTGGAGCAGAGCTCTTTACTGGAAACACCGCTCTTGTTACTGCTGCTAAAATGGAGGGCAAGACAAGCACTTCCAACCTTGTCAAGAATTGGGTTTCTTCTTATGCTGGAAATTTCGTTGGCTCACTTTTCTTAGCTTACCTTGCCTTTAAGTCTGGCACGCTTGGCGCAGCACCCGCAAGCGTAGCCATCGCCACTGCTAAGTGCTCTTTGCCTTTTGCGACTACATTCGTTCGTGGTATCCTCTGCAACTGGCTCGTCTGCATGGCTGTGTACATGGCATCCGGCTGCGCCTCTCTTGCGGGCAAAATGGTTGCTGTATGGTTCCCAATTTCAGCATTCGTTGCGCTTGGTCTTGAGCACTCGGTTGCCAACATGTTCATCATTCCTTTGGGTATCATGCGTGGAGCCAATGTCTCTGCTATGGACTTTTTGACGAAGAACCTTCTTCCTGTCACATTAGGAAACATTGTCGGCGGTGCATTGTGTGTGATGGGATTGTATGGTACTACGTTTGGAAACTGGTTCAAGCCCAATGAGGAATAAACAACAATATTTGTAAAAAGTATCAGATGGGAGAAATCATAATGCACATGGCTTAAATATCAATAATCGACGACTCTAATCTATCCCGCGAGGCGAATTGACAGAGACTCTATTCCACTGATACACATCACTCTTACACTTCTTCGTACTATTTCCCCAATATTCAGCTTCGTCGTCGAGTTCAATGTCAATGTTCCGACGTGACCAGGATGAGTGAGATAACTCACTTAATGATGTTCTACCAAACGTTCTCTTGACACTTTCCAGCATGCTTGACCCGATGGAGCTCGACCGATCCGAGCTACTACTAACACTGCTTTGACTCAGACTGCTTCTTCTTCTTTCAGCATTTTTCTTACTTCGTTCTAACCTAATTTTCGTCAGCTCTTGTCTGTCGGCTTCATTTGCTTCGTCGAATGTGCCCCCGTTCAAAACAACTTCGCCCCATGCATTGCATCTACGCCGTTCTTCCGAACATATTCTTCTCCCGTCGAGCTGTCTCAGCTTCTTGCAGTGAGATATCACCAAACTTCTGTAGTGAGGCATTTTTTTGTTGCTAACAAAGGGATTTCCTTGCAAACTCAGTACTCTGAGTGATCTGCAATCGGCTAGAATACATAGAATCGATTCAGGATTGCAATTGATCTTGTTCATTGATATATCAAGTTCCCGTAGCTTAGGGATTAGCGTGATTTTTTTGACAAATTCTGGCATTGATATTTCATTTTGACACATAATCAACGTCTCCAAGAATGGAAGAGATTCGAGCTCTTCTATCTTGGAGATTGCATTCTGGGCCAAATTGAGATATTTCAGATTTGTCAAGCAACCCAAATTCTGAATCTTCTCTGAAATGAGGTCGTTATTGTAGTGAGATAGGCTATCTCAAGAGCGATGGAAAGTATTCTGCACATACAGCAGTACACGCCTTACCGATTTTATTCTTCTCAAGATGCAATACTTCAAGAGCCTTCAAGTTCTGCAAGTTTTCAATTTTAGTTAATGAATTTGATTCGAGAAAGAGTGCTTTCACTTGAGTGAAGTCGTCAAGATTTTGTATCTCGGTGAACCCTTTGTGATGTAAATACAATCGTTGTAGAAGCCCTGGATCATCCATAAACTCTTGACGCTTGACGCACAAGCGTATTGCATCTTCTGACATTGTACACATGATGATTTATGAGGGAAGCCTCAGGTACGATACATCAAGATATCGGAACGCATAAGTTGACGTGTGGCATCATTCTTGTCAAAGCTATTGAATTCGAAATGGATTTAAACTATAAAACATTGATAAATTTTGAATGTGAGATGATAGATGATCAGTTGCAGCTGTACCTGGTGGGATGAGTACCAAATTCCACCTTCTTCTGATTCTTCTGGTAGTTGGCTCAGGACCTTTCCAGCTTGACAAGTTGCAACATCAACATCGAAGTACACACATATCATTTTCAAATGAATGAGAGGTATGGTAAGAAAGGGAGAGTGGGAAAAGATCCCAACAATAAAAGACACACGTCTCATAATTCTGACGGTCCATTTACGGTCATTACGTCATTTTCGCACCCGCCACGTCAACGTTTTTTTCCCACCGACCAGCCATCCACCCAACAGTCACTAATCCAGTCACGCAGCCACCATAGCCACCAGCTAAAAATCATGGCATGCTCCATAAAGATCTCTCTAGAGGCCGCCTTCCTGCATCCTGCTAAGTATTTACCTTCATAGATTTTCCAATAGCCAATAGCCAGATCAGCACATCCATATCTCCAGCTGCGAACACAATTTCTTTTGACCCTTCGAAAGCAAGAGGCAGACTAAAATGATGGTCGAGATACCGACAGACACTGAACATCCAATCACTTCGGAACAGACACCCAGCGATGAATGCACTGATGAAAAGGTCGATCTACGCCGTCGAGGAGTGCGTGACGCAAGATTGGCTGGGCAAAGTGATATGACCAACTCTGATATTCAATCCTCTGTCGTTTTCGCCGAAGATAAAAATGATGGAACTATGATGGATGAAGACGAAACACTTTACTGTGAAGCTGACGAATTGTATCCACATGATCGCGAAGGTGGTGAAATCGCAAAGGAACCAAATTCAACCAGGACTTTGAGTAGTTCTATTGTCAATTCTCCGTCTCAACTAAAACCAAACTATCTATCATTTGCTTCGAGTATAAGAGGGTCGAAAAAGATGTATAAATTTCCAGAATCAAATACTATATCTGTCTCAAGTAGTGAGAACGAACTTGTGGGTCTTTTTGGCAGTGCTGACGGTGATGGTGGATCGTCACAGTACAAACGCTCAAGTATTGTTGGGGGGAAGCTAATTTCAGACATGACGTTCGATGAGAAGCGAGAAATATTTGCACCTGAACGGTCGCGAGATAGTTTGGTAATGAATGACGATGGATCCAACAAAGATTCATCAACACAAGGGTCAGATCAGAGTATTACTAGCAGTATTCATGCACCAATCGTCACTGGTGGGGGCGAAACAACCAAGGGGATGGTGTCATCGGTCGACTGGTCTTCGCTGACAAAGTCTTGTAAGCGTGCCAAAGAGACTATGCGTGACGCTGTGTCCAGTAATGTTGTTGTGAAGAATATGTTTTTGACACACCTCACTGCTTTGACAACCGTTCTGACATTGTATGCAACGAGATATACTGAAAAACGAGTGAGTAACAATCATGTAAACATGGAAGAAGTTCTAACAAGAACGATTGAAACGAGGCGAGCGCTAAGATTTGCAATATCATGTTTAGCTCCATCACGCGGTGAGTCTGATTTTCATGATGGAAGCGCAAAGCAAACGAGGCAAGAGCTACAAGTTGCTGCCGTAGAAAGTATACGCTTACCAAGTGCTGGAAAGGATGATGAAACCGAAACACGACATCACGCTTTACACATATCTCTTGCAGAAATTATTGTTTTTGGCCCAATTTCATCTGAGCACATGGTGGGTATTACTTTTGGCGAGAAATACAGAGCAATGGTCTCATCTTTAGAAAAGAATCACCTGTTAGTGCGGACACTATCTGCACGCTTACTTTGCAATCTAGTTACTGATAACGCAACTGCTGCGGCAACTGTGTTATTGGACATACCGTTTGCCCCATCTCAAGAGCAGTTAGAAAAACGGATGAGTGGTGAAGTGTTAGAGCCAGAGGACGTTATTGACGATTCAGCGATATGTTGGTCGGATCTCATTCATGCAGTATCGCAAACTCAAACAATTCAGGAATCAGCAAGTGGTGTCGTTATAGTGGACAATGATAGAACAGATAGAGAAATACTCGCTGCAGTTGCTGCAGCGCTGCACAACCTTTTGGCCAGTATGGAAATGCGTGATTCTTTGCTGGAAATTACGTCTGAGATGAGGCGTCTTGAAAAGCTGAAGCAGCGTCGAAACGCAAACATGAGCAAAATATCTGAAGAAGACTGTGATAAGCAGAACGAGTCAGAAAAATCGATCGATGCCCTATTTGATGCTGCATCGAGTCCTCCGTTGGTGAATGCGTTGCTCAGAAGTACAATACCTGCCACCGCAATCATAAAGATGTTGCAGCCTGCATCAACGAACACGAAGGAGTCTCCTCAGCCAAAATTTGCCCCTCCGAAGGTTAATAAAGCTCCTGTAGAAGACACGTCTGATTCTGCCACAGAGTGGATTTCTTTTGTATTGGAACGACTCGTGTCACGTGGTCTCCTGCTTCAAGTGCTCCATTCTGCTGGTGGGAAGAGTGTATCAACTACGCCAGAACAAGTTGTGCTCATCTCATGTATTCGTCAGGCTGTCGATGATTATGAGTCATCTCTTCCTGTAGCTACTGAATCTGGTGAATTTGACATGCGTCGACTGAGCATCGCGGCCAAGTCAACAAATGATAAGAGTCCGCATCCTCTCTGGGGCAGAGGAGATGGCTTGAAGACTGCAGTACCAGTGATGCACTCCCTTGCTAACGAGGTGGAGAAGATGCGTCTGAGAGCACTAGAACTACAGTCGTTTGGTGACGGCGTGCCAACTACCGAGGAATATGAAGGTGAAATCAACTGCACAAACCACATAATTCATGATATTCGTGATATCCTAGCTCAGTGTTTTGGAAAAAGCTCTTCCCAAGTCTTTAACGACCAATGCATTCTAGCTGAAGCCCGTTCAGTTCTCGGGCGAGAAACGAGCCTTATTGCAAACTGTTGTGAAGACCTGGCACAAATCGTAGACGTTTCATTGGCGAACAATTCTGGGAAGAGTGCAAGAGAATTACAATTAAGCTCGCATGAACAAGAGACTGCTATATCGACGGTACGTTTGATTGGAAATCTTGTTTACAAATGTCAACATAATCAAGACCTGTTGAGGTTAACTGTTGTTCCTCCATTGGCTGGTTTAGATGGTGGAAAATGCATCGAGGATGTCAATGGTGTGAGCAGAACAGGTCTTCATGTACTCTTGTCTGCAACCTCCCTTGGTCCTGCTTGCTTTACTCTTCGGGAGTGGTGTATCGTTGCAATCCGCAATGCGGTAGAGAACAACGAAGATAACATAGAAATGGTGCGGCGACTTGAAGCAAACGAGGCTTTGGGAGATACACCTGAGCTTCAAAAGCTAGGCGTGAAGGTAGATTTGGATAGCAAGGGCAATGTGCGAGTTCAAAAGAGAGAATCAAGTACTTGATCATACCAACTAAAATAATTAGAGTTATACACAGTTTACACAGTTGAAGCTAAAATTCCATTCCATCACTTCTGGGGATGGCTGTCAGCGTTGAGCTTTATCTACACCATTATCTAGCAACAAACGAAATTGTATCAAGCGGAGTAAAGAGTGAACTGATTAACCAGCCGAGACGTGGCCTTCTCGTCAATTCCATCTGTCGCACGACCGACCCTAGCATAAGAAAGAAAGTAAGTATCTTCTTCGTGAACAAAAACTATTTGTTGTTGATAGTGAGTTCCGATGGTCATTTTGTCACGAAGAACGAAACTGAAGAGCATCAATCGTGTCACGATAGGTTGTTCGTTCTCAGGTATCCTCACAACCTGATATCACAACCTGTGCATGCACAAATTAAATCAGAATAATACGATGGCAATTCAAAGAGCAAGAGATCAGTTTGAGCTTCCACAGCGGCGGGGGCATCATCAAGGAAGAGTTGAAAGAAAAGCGGCTTCATCGACGACATTTCTGTCTAAGGTTAAGGTACCATCTGCGAAATCAGTTCGCTTCTCTGAGTTCTCAAGCGAAATATTGGTACGACCAAGGAGCAAAGAAGACCTCGTCAATTCATGGTACTCGAAAAAAGAGATATTAGGGTTCAAAAACTCTAGAACGCTCTGGGTGAATGCGCTGAAAGACACTCGTACTGCATATGCAATGAAACATATTGCAGCATCAATTGAGCATGGGTCGGCCCCACCAGTTCTTCGTATTCGTGATAAAGAACTACTAAGAGGAATTGAGCATGTTGTAGCTCCCGAAGTGGCAAGGCATTTATTGAGGAAGCGAAGACTGGCAATTCGTAAAGTTGTACAGGCCCAAGTCCAGTTAGATCATGAGAGACTAGCGCAGGCTTATCGTGTCAGCTCATTTTTTGCGACAGAGTGGACGACTATGATCAACAATTTCCAAGGCAATGCTTGAATGTAAATATATAATGTTGGGTTTTGCACATAAATAATGACGTATTACAGTTACTTCTACTAAAACTACTATACTATTTGCCTCGGTAAGGATGAGGATGACCGCCGCGGACTAAGGCCAGCAGCTGTTGAGTCGGTCTTTGTATCTATTTCATCCGAACTTGGTGTTGGCGACACACCATCTGCATGATTGCCATCAGGCGCGAGTCCCCAGCTTCCGTATGTTCTCAATGATCTCCAAGACGTACCGTTGACTGCGTCGGCCCTCCTACCACCCCAAACCCACATTTTGTCTATATCTATTTTAATCTCGTCAACTGTCCTCTCATTGCCTGTCTCCGGAACACCTAACCATACAAATACGATTGAAATAAATGTTGCTATCCAGTAAAGTGAGAAGCATTTAGAAAGTCCAATCTCGTTCTGAAGTGATAAGAACGTTCTGGAGACGATCCCAGCCGCAACATAAGTGATAACTGTCGCGAATCCAAGAGCTCTCCCTCTTATCACAGACGAAAATAATTCACTTGTGATTAACCAGGTAAGAGGGCCAAATGACATGGCATAGCCCGCAGCGACACCATATATTCCAATGATGCCAAGGTAGCTTTTTACCGAAGACGAGATATCAGTTTGCTGTAGCTGATCTTGTTGTTGTATGTCTAATTCACCATAGCCACTGAATCCAACTATTAAGAAAGTCAGTGAAATCAATATAACCATCATTCCCGAAAGTAACAGCGGTCTTCTACCGACTCTTTCCACAAATAAAATAACAACAACTGTTGTGAGGAATTTCAGCGCTCCTATTCCAACTGTTAATTCCATTGGTGTCAGATCTACATCTTCCTCTTCGGCACCCATGTCATTGTCATTTTCACCGATTATATTGGTGCCATTTAATATTGCAAATATTTCAGCAGCAAAATTCAACACACTCGGGTGACCACAGAATTGTTGAGCTGTTGCCAAGAAGAATGAAATAATGCATTGTCGTTTGAAGGGAACAAACATTTCTCGTGTCAATCGCTTCCAGTGACTCATGATACTGCGTGGTATGCTGCAAAATCGGATAAACTTGCGCATAATGCAATTGGTTGCATTATTTGACGAAGTAGATAGCATGAAGTCTTCTGAAGTGAACGTAGAAGTTTGCCCAGATGACGGCGGTGTTGTTGCCATTTCAACTTCAACACCGCTACTACTGTCATGCGTTGATCCACGTATTTTATTCCGTGAAGCTTTTGCCTCCGAAGTTCGTCCTTGATTGTGCAGCCAGACTGGACTTTCAGGCATGAACATCATTCCAATGAATTGTATGATTGCTAATAGCCCTCCAACCGCGAACATGGAACGCCATTCCTCTGAGTTATTGCTTTCGCCCACTGAATAAGCAACACCATATGCCATTAGAAATCCCAAGCTGATACAAGCCTCATTAACACTAACCACACTACCTCTTCCGCCTGCAATATTGCTGCTTTGACTGCTGTTTCGCCGTATCCTTTGGTTTTGGTTTGTCCCTTGTCCGGGTGACTCTCTTTCATCCTTTTCTTCCCACACTGAACTTATCTCATGCAAGTATGCAACGTCAGCAATGGCACTTACGGCCACTGCCCATCCAACGATACACCTTCCAACCATTATTGCAGAAACACTCTGTGCAATAGATAACAAAAACGCTCCCAAGCCAAAAATAACATCCGTGATTAAAATTGTACGCTTCCGTCCAAATAGATCACAAATAAATCCACCTGTGGCTGCGCCCACTCCACCACCAAAGTAGAGAAGTGCTACGACCCATTCTTGCTGGTCTGAGTCGAGCTGGAAATAAGCGCTTAAAGATGGGAGGGCGCCTGAAATGACCCCCATGTCGTATCCGTAGAGGATGCCACCGATGGAGGCTGTTAGAATTGCTTGAATATAAAATATCTTCATGTTACCATATGCCCAACGAAATGCCACGCCTTGGTAACAATAATATGATATTCCGGGAGTACAGAGAGGTCACGGTCGCGGTGGTGATGCTTCAAACGGTCATTGTCATTCAATCATTTCTAACTTCCTCAACTTTTTATGATGTCATCGCCAGCATTTATGTATCATGTATCAAGAGTTGTTTTCTCCCCGGTTCAGACAGTTTCCGTATCTCAGGGCAGAAGGGCGCCCCCGTCAAATATTATGAGCAGTAGCACTGAATTTTACATTAGCTATCACTATACATTTTGCACGGGGGGCGTCTACGTCGTCTGCCCGTTTTTACAGATCGCAACCCCAACCCGAAGCAAAGCAAAGATCACCTGCCTTCTTGGAGGGATAGGCGTTTATGTATGGACGTATGGAGTATGGACTTTCACTGCGAATCCTCTCTCTACTTCTTACTTATTGGCCTACCTCTGAATGAGAGCTCTACAGGGAGGGAGAGGTAAGCATCACAATAAAATCGATACGCTGTGATTTAGACCTGCTTGTATCACTCGAAGGAAAGAAGAATTACGTTTCACTATGGCCACAAAGACATGTCATACTGGCCGAGGAGACTGCACTTATCCCGGGTGCCGAAAACGCCATTTTCGTATACATGGCGTCGGCATGTATACCCATGGCTCCATAACGGCCGCTGGAATGGCTGCTCTCGTGTTTTTGACTGTTTCCCATTCCGCTTCAGCTGCTGTTACTAGTGGTAGTGCGTCATCTTCATACGTCTCTACGATTGGCACAGTGCCGTTCGAGTCGAAGCAACAAGCTTCTGGTTTTATGCCATCTATCCTTTCCTCTCCTTGGTCGCAGCAGGACGATGTGGATGTTGAAAGCAAGCGTTTGAGAATTTCTACTATCAATAATCGGCTGCTGCAGGATGATCATTCAGATTCAGATCTAGAAGAACATGTAGGAGATGATACAAATGAGTCTGATCATGATCACGACCATGAAGAAGTTGAACATTTTCACGCAGAGGAAGAGGCTGCTGAGCATAATGGTCACATGCACGATGCACATGAAGGGCATGGAGCTGAGTTCCATCATACTACAACAACTTCAAATGAGTCCAAGGATAATGGAGAACCCTGGGGAGCTGTGATAGGGGCTGCACTTCTTGTCAATGTTGCCACTTTTTCGGGTGTTCTTATTCTTGCTCTTCCAGCGATGTACAGAGGACTTCTCAAATACAGAAATATTCCAGTTGAATCCTCGCCCGCTGCACATGGAAGTGGAAGGTTTTTCGACATCATCATTCCGGGCTTTGCTTGTGGCGCATTGATTTCAACCGCAGTGTTCTTGGTGCTGCCTGAGTCTTTGAAATATATCTCTGGAGAGGATTCTGACTCACATACTGACCACGCAGGTCAAGATGGTCGTTACTTGCAAGCTGATGTTCATGCCAGCGAAGGTACTACTGCTGCTAAATTTGGCTGTTCCGTCCTAGGAGGCTTCCTTCTTCCATTTGTCCTTGCTATTATCTTTCATCATTCTGATCTGTCTACAGATGAAGTTATCCAAACTCCTACAGACAATGTTCTGGCTGTCGTCGATGAAGAGGAAGACTGTGAAACGTGTAATGAAAAACCCAGCCTGGGATCAGGTGTTGAAGTGACTGCGAGAGTTGACGATTCACAGGATAGTAAATCCAGTTCACTCATAATTCAAAAAATAGAAGATGCTACTCCGCAGGAAATGTGCAAATGCGAGGTTTGTGAAGAGGGAGGAGTAACCGATCAAACCGAACAGGAGGCTATTATCACCAAATCGTTCGTTAACAGAAGACTATGCGCGTCCATTCTCCTAGGAGACAGTTTCCATAACTTCGCCGACGGATTCTTTATCGCTGCTGCGTTCCGTTCCTGCTCGATGGGAGTAGCTATTTCGGTAGTTTTGGTCACTTTATTTCATGAGATTGCTCAAGAGCTGGCAGACTTCATCGTTCTCACAAAGTATGGCGGATTATCAGCAGGGAGGGCTCTCATTTTCAACTTCTTTTCTGGCTTGTCAGTTTGTCTTGGCGGAGTGATATTTCTTGCAGCCAAACCTTCAGATGTTGCAACCGGAGTGATTCTTGCTATGGCTGGAGGTGTTTACATAAACATTGCTGCCTGCGAAACTGCGCCCCGGATGGAGAGAGCAATGCAAGTCCGCGGTGATCGTATCTTGATGTTATTCTCCATAATTCTTGGAACTATTCCCATCGGTTTGATTCTATTGGATCACAAGCATTGTGATTAAAAAAAGCCGTACACTCTCTATCAAATATGCTTAAATTATGATGCATTTTTCACTCTCATTCAATTCAAATCATCAGTACCATAACTGCAAGCTCTGCTCGTGCTCTGCTCCCTTGGCAGAGACACGCAGAAAAAAGAGGTATCTTTTCTCAATATCTTTGTGTTATCCACTTGGTTGGGAAACCCACCCAAGAGGGATAGCTCCAAGAGCGAGAGGGATCGGCACGAAATTTTGATTGTTCTTTTTTGAACGAGCTTGAACGTTGAACGCGCACGCGCACGCACACATCTCTCACAAT
>JALLBC010000284.1:0-10730 GCA_036939775.1 Skeletonema grethae | reverse complement strand
CAGATTCGGCCCGTCGTGACACGGTCGATTGTGCCTAATTATATGGTGCCAAAGAAGATTTACGTCTAATACTGCATGTTTCCTGATAAAGCATAACTTCAATCGATAGCTGGAGCCCTAGCGGCTCAATATAGTAATTTCACTCTGTGCCGAATCATGGTGGTAGGGAAGGTGTCAACATGGTGCAATAGTTTTGCTACTAACTTCTATGTTCTACTTATGCTATGATTGACATTCAATTATCGCCAGCTATCGCTAAACGTCGAAAATGTCAGAGCTGCTGGACCGGGGTTGGCAAATCCCGGGATTGTTCCGATATCGGGACCTCTCTAGAGGTATATCTCATGCCTGCCATCATGCTCGCTCATCGATCTCTTGTTCAACAATCGCATTCAAAAGTAGATAAAGCGGCCTCTCTTATCTCCTCTCCGTGCCTCGCTATCCTTGCTATCATTGTCATTGAGACCTACCTCGATACTGGCTGAACAAGAGCAAGGCCACTGCGGAAGAAGCCAATGCGTCTGCAATTAAGATTACTAGGCTTCGCGTTCCTGAGCTTGTCATGGCTCTGTACAACTATTTATCTGTTCTCTTCTGTCGTGCCAACGACGCCATCGCACGAGTTTGGCGGCAAGACAAAAGTTGATGAAATCCATAACAATAACATGGTATTGTCGGATACGAATAGAACGCTGCAGCAAGGGACTAGTATTGATGGTACTTATGCGAAGGGTATAGACAAGAGTAAACACACGAGCGTAGGAAATGATACTTTCGTACACGATAATATTGTCAACCTCACTGGGATATACTTTCCAGCATTAGACGAGAATGGCAATCCTGGATATGTACATGATGCAACCACACTACATACTAACCCTCCCGCATTTGATTTCAATAGCTTAAATTGTGGTCCAAATGACGCGACAATGCAAATGATGACTCAACGCGTATATGTTGACCTTGCCGCACATGAACGTGCCAACATGTTGGTGAAGGAAGGTAGTGGGGGCAGAATAAAACCTCGTGCCAAGATCTATTGTCATGTTTACACAACCAACAAGCAGCGCGTGCGAATTCAAGCTATTCGAGAGACGTGGGGGCATCGTTGTGATGGCTTTCATGTGGCGTCAACAGTTACAGACAGATCCATCGATTCAGTTCATATACCGCATGAAGGGAAGGAGGAATATGGCAACATGTGGCAAAAAGTGAGGGCCATGTGGTCGTATGTTTACGTTCACTACTATGACTCATATGATTGGTTTCATATTGGTGGGGATGACATGTATGTCCTTGTCGAGAATTTGCGTCTTTATTTGGAATCAGAGGATATTGTAACTGCATCAAATGGAGGAGAGAAGCCACTTCTTCTTGGGCAACAATTTTATCAGCATGGGAATAGGAATGCTTCGTATGTTACTGGCGGTGGCGGCTACACTTTGAACAAGGCAGCCTTGAAAGCGTTGGTAACATCGTTTCCGCATTGTGCACCACATCTTGTCTCATCTGAAGAAGATTTATTGGTAACGCGTTGCCTTAAGAACGAAGGCATCGAAGCTTACCTGACGACGGACGAAGCTGGCGCCGAAAGATACAACCATGTCAATCCTGAATTTGAGTTCAACTATGATCCCAAGAAGAACCCTCTTTTCTGGTACAGTTATTTCTCTGGCAACAAAAACATTGGACCCGAACGTGTCGTGACAAACTCCGTTTCATTCCATCTCAAGAGTGGTGATATGGATGGTAAACCAAAAGCGGAGGATCTGATGCGGCGTGTTCATGCGATCTTGTATGGGCATTGTGACAATTCTACGCTGGGTCCTCCAGTACCAACAAAGATGTGGAGAGACGGAACATTTCTTGAGAAGTACTGGAAACGACCAAAAATGGTATGCGAACTAAAAGCAAAAGCTGATGAGATTTGTATTTGTAATATGGTGAAGAGAATGGCGAAGAAAAAGAAGACGGAAGTGGAAGTTTGCAGAACAATCAAGAAACCAAAAAATATTACTACCCACGCTACATCGGAGAATGCAACAACCAAGACGGTGTCAAACAATACAAATACAACTACATTGGAGACGACAACAACCAAGGCGGGGCTAAACAATACAAATACAACGCAACTTAAAAGAAGTAGGAAGTAGATAAGTGCCATTTCAGCTAGGCGTACCTGCGTCACACCGGCACTGCGTTGTTGTATCATCTGCCCGTACTCTTCTTCACAAATCCACTCAATTCAAACTCAATAGATAGAAGTACTTACTCATCAATGATGTTGATGTTGTTATCCCAGCCCAGCTAAGTAGCCGAATAACTCAACCATAAAATAGAAGCTTTCCAGCTGAACCAATATGATAAAGAACGGCTACTGCAAAAGGACTATCATTCTCTTGATCGTCGCATCTCTCATTCTTTCTTCAATGTCGTCGGTGATGGCGTTCCGTCTTTGTGGCCTAACGCCTCACTTGATGGCATCTGCATCATCATCTATGACATCAACAGTACAATCACACCATGTGCTGCGCCGACACCTTGCGTTACAGTGGAATGGACACTCCAGATTAATTTCAGCATCATGTGACAAAGTGAACAAGGTAAATCGATATGATAGGTTTCGTGCCTGCCTCCGAGTGGCGGTGAGTAAGAATAATGACGAAGCCACCCAAAAAACACACAATACTCAAGTCTTTAGCAATAATGATGCCGAACCTATGGATGTTGCCAAGTGTACCATGGAAATTATGTCTTCTAATAGACGTTCATTCAATCGGACTTGGGAAAGGATGAATCCCCTGATTCAACTCATTTTACTACCAAGCAAATCAAGCAGTAATAATAGAATGACATCAATAGCAGATGTTGGATGTGACCATGGCATGCTTGCATTGAGCTTGGCGTGTATTTCTTGGGTAAATCTGTCGCGTGATATTTCTAACGAGTTTCTATTCTCCAAAGTGTTTGGTACAGACTTATCATCACAGGCTCTTGAGAATGGAGGCCTTGCTTCCTTGAAACGAGTGAATGATGCGCTATCCAAAATTGGCACAGTGAATAGTAACGAATCATCATTGGACTTACCAATTCAGTTCCGAGTAGGAGATGGTTTGAGTGCACTGCAACCAGGTGAAGCAAACGCAGTTGTCATTGCTGGTATGGGAGTGCATACTATGCTAGATATTATCGCCGGAAAATCCGAAGCAACAACACCTCCTATTGAAAGTTTAGAGTCGGAATATATCTTCTTGCAGCCAACGAATTCAAGACCTCAGCACTTGATTATTCTCTATGATAGTCTTCAAAATGAGTTAGGCTGGGAGTTATGTGACGAGAAGGTTGCTTTCGTAGGTGGAAGATGGTACATTTCCTCCTTCTTTCGCCGAAACGATGGTACCATTAGTCTGTACCGATTCCCAGGTCACTACCTGTTAGACAATGAAATATTTGACAAGTACGTGAGACATCATCTAGAATGGCTAAAACAAGTCTTTGAGAAAGGTCCGTTGGCAGCGGAAGATACGAGATGGATGAAACACATATTATCACTGCAGGATAAAAATGAGTGGAAACTGCTTGCAACATGGTACAAAGATAGTCCTAGTCCTACAGATTAAGAGAAGGTGGATTATTGCAAAAATGATAGGTTGCTACATTTTACGCATTCTTTTTGGATTTACCAATTAAATGGGCTTTCGTCGCATATCGAGCACGTAGACGCTGTTTCCGAATCACATGTATCACCACTACCAGCAACTTCGTTAGCTTGCTCGAGGATGATTTCATCGGTAGCAAATACGTTTACTTCCGATGCTAGCTGCATGGAACGCGTCTTGATCGTATCATTTTTGAGCATATCGATCACAATAGAGTCTAAACCTTCCATTTTGGGATTTGCTTTGACAGCGACGCCTGCCTCGACAGCTCTTTGAGCATTGTACCATTGATCACAACCACTTGGGTATGCAATCATTGGGACACTACGAACGCAGAGAACTGTGAGTATTTGTGCGAAACGATAACACAAGCAATACACAGAGTGACTTACCCACCGTTGCTAGCTTCAGTACATCCACCAAAGCCCATATGAGTCACGAATAAAACAACCCTACCGCTTTGTAAGAGAGACTCCTGAGGGACATCAGCATCAATCCTAAAAGTACCACGCCCATATTCGACAACGCCCTCCGCTTGAAATGTGGGCTTCGTGCCAATGACTTTGTCAAAAGTTTGTCGGTAACGATCTTGTTCTTCTTTCCTGAGAGCAAAAAGAACGCGATATTGAGTGCCTTCAAGTGCGATGACCATTTTGGCTAGGTTGCTAATTTCTTCTTCCGACAATAGAGTTCCCGTTCCAAAGCACGCATATATTACATTTTGACCTGCGTTACTGCTGCCAATCCAGTTATCCAAGCTCGTGATGTCTACCGATGCGTTGCTTTTCAAGGATCCAATTACAGTGACGTTACCTGCAATGTATGTTCCTTTGGTAGTAAATGGATGAATACCACCCATGCTGAGCACAGGATAGTTTTGCCAATAATACTTGTTGCCACAATAAACTGGTGGAAGATGTCGTTCGGCTCGGCGCGAATCATTACGTTTCCCAGCTATCTTCCATGCCTTCTCGGCGAAGTGCGTATCAAGCCACATCCAAAACATTCTCACGAGGAATGATAGAATTGATATAGGTATGAATGTACTTCGTGTCTTGTCGGCAGATGCGTATGTCGCGACATGTGGGAACGCAACTAGCGAACGAGGTGCACGCCAAAGGTTTTGAGGCACCTCTTTAGAGCTTCGAAAGAAGACAGGGTCGTATGGCAGTGATGAGAAGATTATCACGCGAGGAAGATCATCATCGCCTTCTTTTTGGCGTGCCTCGATCGCATCGCAAACAGTTGCAGCAGCGGAGTGAATCGCATATACGAGATCAAAGTCCCCAACAGCCATTTTGATATTGCTGTAAGTTGGAATTTGATTGTCCATCACCTCTTCAAAGAGGTTTGCAATTCCAAAAGGATTGTAGTTTCTGTTCAGTAACGCACTACCAATGATTTTCAACGCGGAATACTTGTTTGGATTGATTACTGGCCTACAATACGTGCGTTTAACGAAGTTGACGTATGAGCTTCTTTCCTGAATAAGGTANTGGATTGATTACTGGCCTACAATACGTGCGTTTAACGAAGTTGACGTATGAGCTTCTTTCCTGAATAAGGTATGGTGTAGGCAACCAATTTATACATTATGTGGTTTGACAACTTACCTCACATTACAATGCACGACTGTATCGACATTACCTATGGATATGCATTTTATTTCTCTATTGTCTGTTTTATTGTATGCCTCCGCCTCGGCTTGAAGCCGAGCGAGGGCAGAGCCGTTTGGTCCAGCTAGAGTTACTTCATGGTTGCATGCCAGCACTTTGGCTAGCTTTGCACATGCATATGGATGACTTGGGCAATCCCCTGTAACTATCAATATTTTCATAATTGTATCTTTTGTTTCTGTTTCGTTTTGCTTGTTGAGGAGTTTATGAGCACTAAGAAGCTCTTCATTTCTGTGCCCAAGATTGTTTCTTTTGCATGCAGCAAATGAGTAGGCTCCGATCTTGACCTACGATACTTGCAACCCTTAAGCTAAGTTGCTTGCAAGAATGCTACTGAATAGTAATACACTTGCGCTACAAACAATCAAGACAACACTTCCCAGAGCATGCATGCGGCAGGAACCTCTTTTCATGATCGATGTTCTTATTTTTTGACGAAGTTGATGTGGTACTAACTCCTGTCGCGTGATACGGAATCTTTTTTGGTCGTGCATACAATAATGGAAGTATTGGCATCACTGTCCCGACCCAGCGGCTGCTAATTCTCCACAACTAATCTTTAATTCAATGGTGGGCATTATGATCATAGAAACAGCCTAAGTATGCTTGGCTGAAGATGAAGATTGCAAAGGCAAAGAGGAAGAGAGGAAGTCAACAGCAAAAGCAAAAGCCAAAATTGTCAACCAACGTCAAAGTGACAAGTGAAGATGTCTGAAAGCACAGAGAACAGCCAAGTCCATCAGACATCTGCGTTGAGGAATTGAACAAGAAAGAACTGAATAGCCGAACGTGTGTTGTGCACTTCTACGTAGAGACGTCCTGTCAAAGTAATTTGCTTTGGTACAAGTCTGCCGATATAGAGCAATTTAAAGAAGATGCAATAATAGACGCCTCCAAAATTAGGAATATAGAACACTTAGAGAATGGCAAGAACATATGTTGGTGGGGTTTAGAACGTCTGGTTGTGGAGGGATCAAAGACAATGCGAGCGAGACAACAAGTTAAGCAAGTGGTTCTTTACAAGCAAGTTGAAGCTCACCAAGACAAGCGATTCATAGAAGCATCGTATCGCATCAGAGTGGAAAGAAAGGGGCAAACTATTCATTCACGTTAAGTTGAGGTCTACGTGCTGAAATAATTTTGGATGTCATTGTACATCAAACTGAATTCTCACAGAGATCTTGTCCAAGATAGTATCACCATATTACCTGGGATGCTTTGTCATTCCAAACACTCGCAATTTGCTAGCTAGCACCAGCGTTGATGTTGTTGACTCCAGCCACCTGAACTTCAGAAATCAGAGCGCAACGCTGTCGGGAATGTTGATTGTTGCATCAAACGTGGTTGAGTCTTCGGCAAAGCTGGCAGCTTTTCATTCCTAGACCTGCCAAAGTACATGATGCCAAATACGCTTATCACATGCCACGCTTCAGCAATGACTGAAACGATATACATGCTACATTATAGATGAAAGTGAAACTTACTTGCGACACCCTTAATGAAGGCAGCCAGTACACAATTATCATGACACTTCCATTGCGATATATCATAGTATAAGTGCGTGATTGCAAGTATAAGTGCTAAGCACCATCAAAAAGAATTAGATACAAAGATGAAATTGTTTGATTTACATTTGTACACATATCTTCAGTCTAGGATGATCACCAACGATTAAGGTCTGACGTTGAAAACATCACCAACTGATTTTCTCAACAACAATCATTACCTCCATAGGCACTCGTCGCATAAGAAGAACTTCCCTGATGATGCAAATCAACTCTTCTCCCATTGTTATTATGCCCTCCCAGTGGAGCATACGAAAGCATCGGCTCCTCCTTCTTATTCTTCTCTGCATAAATCACCGCCAGTGTCGCCAACTCCAAAAATGCTCCCTCCACATTGGCCGCTGTACGTGCTGAAGTTTCAAAGTGTGGAATTGGTCCTCCCAATCCACCCAAACCAGCTTTCTCGCACCATTCCTCGGCAAGATGACGAGGGACCTGCCTCTCCCCCTCAGGTCGATCAATCTTATTCCCCAGCAACACAAATGGGAAATCCGCCCCATTTTCATTGATACCCACCTGTCGTAAGAATTCCCCTCTCCAATTGTCCAAATTGTCAAAACTTTTCCGATCGCCCACATCGTACACGAGTGCTACGGCATCAGCACCTCTGTAGAATGCTACACCGAGACTTTGAAATCGTTCTTGGCCGGCGGTATCCCATATTTGGAGTGTGACGTTGCGGACGGTGCCGGTTTGTGGATCTGTGATGGAGACGTGCTTTGAGAGAAAGTCGGCGCCTATGGTTGCTTTGTATTGTCCGGTGAATTTGTTTGTGTGGTATCGATTCATGAGGGAGGTTTTTCCGACTCTTTTTTTCATTTGATTCAATTGATGTGTGTTATTGTTTCGTAGCAACCCATAAAATAGTATATATGAGCACACAAAATAAATAATGAAAAACGTAGAGATGAGCAAAGTAATAAACGCACCCTGAATCTCCTAGAATAACAAGCTTGAGCATACGCTTCTTTGCCGCCGGTGCAGCTGTACGAGATGTTGCGGATCGTCCAGCGTAGGATGAGTTGTTGTATCCACCGCCGCCGCCTCGACCGTTATTGTAGTAGTCGCCTCCGTATTGTGACATTTTTGAAGTATTGCTCGTTGCCAATCGATACCTTGCGTTGGCTTCCCACAGCGTGATGTATATACCGCGAGGTCTTGCTTCTAAATAGTATTGGGCCCCTCCGCTTCGTCTCTTCACCAACGAGCTTTATTTTTGCATGTCGATTTTGGATTTTTGATTCTTGGATCGATCTCGGATTTTGGGCGACGAGAAGGTTGATGAAGTCGAAAGTGTGTCTCACCGTCCTTCTTGCCAGAAAGCACATGAGTAGATACCAGAAGATAGAAAAGCAAGCGCTGACAAGCAGCACAGCACCAATGCTCTGTTGAGGGATGCTTTTAAGATTATAAATACGTGTAGACAAAGGAACAAAATAGTAGTAGGACAAGCAATATCACGGGTCAGGCCGACGGACCATGTACTCGCTATCAAAAGACTGATCCACCGGAAAGGGTGGCAGCAGCGGCTCTGCCAAATCCAAAGCATTCAAATCATTTGAAATATCACTCAACAATGACCGAACACTCCCTGCATCATCATGTAGTAGATGAGCATTCCTCCCATCACTATGTATGCTCTGCATACTTTTCAAATTCTCCATCCAGCTTGAGTTATCACTCTTCATTGACATTTTGTGTGAATCAATTGACATTATTGACATGGCATCGTTCAGTCCGCTCATTGCACCTGTCGTGTTTTGCGTATTTGTTCGACCTCTAACGGGATGGAACCCTTTGAGTGTTAATGATGTCATGCTTTCGTTAGATCCAGATCCAGATGAGCTCTGCCGAGCATGAGTCAGTGGCACAGGACGGAGGATTCGACCACTAGACGTTCTTTGCGGCAGTACATCGTCCGAATCGCCACCGCTTTCATCAGCAAGGGCGGGTAACAAGTTGATATCACCAGTGCTTAGCATGAGATCGGGGAAACTTCGAGTCCGTCCCAGCGATAAGCCAAGTGAAAGATCACTCATATTAAAACTCCCTTCTCTCGAGTTGCCACTATCAGTTCTGGTATATTTGGGATCACGTTTCACCGCCCCTTGGAATATCTCATTGGGATTAGTACTGCTACTTTTTGTAAGATTTGATGCAGTGAAGGCGCTAACATCCGACATGGTGAAGTCAGTTGCAGTGGACATGAATGGCGGTAATGAATCCTTGCTCGGAAGTCGCTCATTCAGTTTATGCGCCATTCTCGAGACTGTACCCATTGCTGAATGCACTACATTGGCAGGATCAGCCAGCTTTTCCGTAAATGTTGATGTCTTTCGCTTTGGATCATGATGTTGTTGTTGATGCTGCTGCGAATGAGGTTGGCGGAATTGAGGTGGAGGTACAGGTTGATGAAAGTGTTGTTGATTCTGTGGTGATTGTTGATAGTGAGGTGGTGAAGGATGTCCGTAGTAATTGGACGGGGGCGACGGTTGCCCCTGATGGTGATGATGTGAAGGTGGAGGAGGTTGAGGATAGCCATGTGGTGGGACAGCTGTGTGCATCCCAGGTCCACTTTGTGAATATTGTTGATGTGGAGAAGAATGATGGGACTGTGGTCCTCCTCCTCCTCCTCCAGCTCCAGCTCTTCCAGTAGGTCCATCAGTGCCATAATAGTTGAGAGGAGGCTGGCGATATCCAGTTACACCCTCAGATTCGGGTGGATCAGGTCGACGATGTTGCTGCTCAGGAGGAGGTAGTTGATGAGGATGACTAGGCGAATACGTTACTGAAGGAGGAATACCCGACGGGATAGATCCAGGAGGAGGAGGTCGATATTGCATATGTTGTTGTTGTCGTTGCTGTTGCGGAGAAGAGTATGGATTGTGATTCATAGGACCGACTTCTTTAATTTCTTCATCGAGTACTTTTCGCACATCTGGGGCATCTTCCCGTAATGCTTGTCCTGCCTCTGTTGAATGAGTTATGAGTTGTGAGAATATCTACAATAACCAAACAACACAATTCATGTCATAATATTCTACACACACAATCACAAAATTAAACTCACTTTTCCAAGCCTTCTGATCCCCAATTTCCACATATTTGCCCTTATTCTCCGAATCCTCCTTCAAAAATCTCCCTGGAGGATTAGCCGATCGAATCTGCGCCACAAGCCTCGCCGCAACATGTGCCTTTTCCAATTTACGCGTTCTCGGATCGAGGTATTCACGTTTGTAATCTTCGACGACTGTTCGGAAGGTGATGTTCCCAGGATGGTTGTTAATGCGACCACCGCGGCCGGAGAGGACGTCGTTTTCATTGAGTTCGGAGATGAGGCCACCGTCTCCTGGGTTGACGTATACTTGGGGTGGTTTAATAGATCCGCCCTTTGCTCTTGGCATTTTTGAAATACGTTTTTTTTTGTGTCGCCGCAACTCTATCTCCGACAGGCCGCTCTCTAACTATGTCAATTCACACAGCAACTATCAGCGGAGCGAGAGTGAACACTGAACGCTGCTATGCACTTTGCAAGGCCACCAACTACTTCACAACAACTTCATGCAAATGAATCCGAAATTTTTTGAAATTTTTTATGCAGGAGATAACTACATACCTACACTCACGTACTGGTACGCACACTTACTTTTCTTCCGTATCTTTCGTGCATTGTGCCGAGTGCCGAGTCATCTGCTCAAGGTTCGCAATTCAACTCCGAGTGTTGTTGTTTTGCAAGCAGCACCTTCGTCGCCATGCCATGATAAACATAAGTATCTCTCTAGAGTGATGTTCGTTCAAGCTGTGCTAGCCACTAGCCACTAGATCAGAAT
>JALLBC010000283.1:0-10086 GCA_036939775.1 Skeletonema grethae | reverse complement strand
AGTATTAAATCAAGGGCCATCCCTTTATCAGTCGCCAACCTCCCAACACCATTGCGATTGCCTTCCTCTTCCTCCTTGCTCCAAAGTCATTGGAGGGTTCCTCGAAATCGAAGCGATAGGGCGGTCCATTCGCAAGAAAATCAAGATCAGGTCAGGTGCAAGAAAGTGATGTTGTTCTCCTGCTCCTGCAATACCCCCAGTTGCGGAACCACTTCAATGGACTATTTTTTCTCTATGATTCTATCATTTGATAGGGTACGATTTTTTAATGAAACGAAACATTATTTTCTACAGAAAGAGAAGCTCCACAAGCACATAAAAGCCCTTTCAAATTACAAACCAGAATGATGTCTTCCTCCTCGACATATCGACTTTATACTCCAACTAGGCGGGCACCAAGGTTGACTCTATCCTCCAAAGTAACAACCTTTGGTGGAGCTGGTGTTGCAGGTGCAGGTGAGCTTCCACCGGCCCTCTGCACTTCCTTATCACCCCAACGTGACTTTCCAGCAGCTGCTGCTGCAACAACACGTGCATTCCTTTGATCAAAAAGAGACGAATCGTCCACCACTGAAGATGCAACTACTACAGGCTGGCTTTTGACACCTTCAGCAGCTTTTTTCACCTCCAAACTTCCCCAGCGTGATTTTCCAGCCTCTCCTGCCGCAGCAACTTTCAGATTTCTCTTATCGAATAGCGTAAGCTCCGCTGCAGCTTCAGGAATAGCATCAGATGAAGGGAGAGCCACACCAGATGCTGCCAGAAGCTGTTCTAAACGTTCCTGAAACTTTTTCTCTGCCTTCAACTCCGCTTCTTTCACCGCCATAAGTTTCTGATTTTGTGCATTCACAATGTAATCACTCATAAATTGTTGATAACTTGCCAATTTTGCCTCTGCATCGCTCGCGGATACAAGAGAGACAGGTTCTGCAGGTGCCGCAGCCGGGAGAGCAGGGTTTGATTTGAGTTGTTCGATTTGAGCTTTAAGTTCCTGATGGATCAGTATTTTTGCAATTGCAAATTGGTTGAATGTGAGATGATCAAGTTTTGATTGCTAGGATAAGTAGTAGTATGACACACATAGTTAAGATAAACTTACAGCAATTTCCGAATTCTTCTTATCCTCTACTTCCTTGATGGCACGGAGCTTCTCTACATGGCTCTTGGCCATGTAGTCGCTCAATGCCTGAGCATCATCTGCCATGCAGAGTCCGCCGATGGCCCTGTTGGTGCTTCCTCTTGATGGAGCGAAAGCATTTGCTTCTTGAGCCGCAAGCAAGGCGGTGAGGAAAAGCAGAGTCTTGTTGGTCATGATTATCTTGAACAGCGGAGTAGTTTGCGTGTTTAGGTGGTATTGTGGCTCCTTCATTCACCATCGACAATAGGGCAGCGGCAATGGCAATTGCAACAAGATCTTCATCGCATCATCATCTTCTCGTCTTCCTCGCCTCGTGCCGGCGGTCGGCGGTCGCGGCGCGCGCGGAGGATTTTATCTCCATTTTTGTGCTCATAACCTGAAGATAAGGCGGGCCAGTTCGGAAACCAACCATCCCAATCGTGGTCAATAGCTTTTGTTCTTCACTAGCACTCTCACTTTGACTTTGACGCTGTTGCTATTGACTATTGCACGTTGGCGGCTGGTGGCTGATAATTCAATCCATTGCACTTGAGCACCAGAGGTAAAAGGAGGATTCTTTACTACTTCTACATTCATCTACCAACAATATGGGTGAGGAGAACACGTCGACACGTATCTGCATCAAGAACGTCCCTCCATCCTTTGATGAGGCTAAACTCAAATCCTATCTTCAATCCGGCCAGCCATCTCTAAAGCTTACCGATTGCAAACTTCTCAAAACAAAGGATGGGCGTTCCCGAAAGATAGCCTTTGTAGGCTTCAAAACACGTGATATGGCTCAAACAGCGGTAACTTATTTTGATAGGAGTTTTGCACTAACAAGTCGTCTCGGTGTAAGCTTTGCATTTTCGAAGAAGGATGGCAACGATGACTATCGGCCCTGGAGTAAACATAGTGTTGGAAGCTCGAGGAATCAAAAAGAGAAGGAGAGGGAGCAGCAACTGCGGGATGGAAAGACCGAATCAGTCAACAATAATCAAGCCACAGAAGAAGATCAAACAGAGAGTGCAGACGAGCCAGAACATATTCGTCGAAAACGAGAAGAATTTTTATCTGCTATGGGTATAACATCTTCGAAGAACAGAAATGACAAATCTACTGTGTCCAAGTCTAAATTCTGGGCGAATGATGACGCTGCACCCAGTACTGAGCTTGCCGATGTTGCAATGCAGCCAGACCAACAAATAGGCAACGATGAAAATGGTGCGGCAAATGACAGCGTCAATGATGAGAGCAGTAGCAGCAGCTCAGATTCGGAAGAAGAAGATGAAGAAGAAGCAATGAAAGGAGAAGAGGCGAAACCAAAGTCTGATTTGGGCTTTTTGCGATCTAAACAAGTTCAAGGGGACATCCTTTCAGATGATGATAGTGATGACGATGATGCAAGTGATGATAGCAGCAGTGATAGTGGATCGAGCGATGATTCAGTAGATGATGCCACAAACAAAGAGGTTACAAATGTAGGTGCAAATGAGAAAATGAAAACACAAGAAGATGTACCTGATTCAAACCTCACAGATTCCACCACTGAAAGACAAGAGGTAGTAGGTGATAGATTATTTGTGCGGAATTTACCATTCACCACAACAGAAGAAGAGCTGATGGAAGTGTTTTCCCAGGTAGGCGTTGTCTTATCGGCTCATATTCCAGTTGATGACACGAAGAAAAATAAAGGTTATGGTTTCGTAACATTTCAGAACATGCGCGATGCCAAGGTGGCTATGGAGAGAATGGACGGCGAAGATTTTCAAGGAAGACTTATTCATATCCTTCCTGCAAAAGCATCCACTAATCAAGGTGAAAGTGGCAACATGAATGCATCATATAAGGACCAAAAGGCCCTTGCTCGTCAAAAGGAGGCAGAAAGCAATACCAAAAGCTGGCAATCAAGTATTCTTAGAGGCGATGCAGTTGTGGATAATCTATCAGATCGCTTGAATATTTCCAAGGGAGATGTTCTAGATGTTAAAGATGGAATCAGTTCGGGCAATGCAGCCGTGAGATTAGCATTAGGTGAAACTCACATCATCGCAGAGAATAGAGAATTCTTCATGAAGCACGGTGTAGATGTGACTTTGACTGAAAAGGATAGCGTCAAGCGTAGCAAATCGACCATTCTCGTCAAGAATCTTCCATTTGATACATCACTAGAAGATTTGACAAAAGTGTTTCACGCAATTGGAGGGGACCACCCTTCGCAAATATTGCTTCCGCCTTCGAAAACAGCCGCACTGGTCGAATATGGACACGCCAACGATGCCCGTCGTGCATTTCGCAGACTGGCTTACAAAAAGTTCAAGCACATTCCACTTTACCTAGAATGGGCACCACTGAGTGAAGAAGCAAGAGAGCAAAATCAAGCAACACCAGCAGCTGATGGTCACGTTGTCAAAGATGTGGTGGATAAGGACTTGAAATCTAATGCTCTTTCCACCAACGAGGCAGCGGACGAATCAGTATCTCAGTCAATATACATCAAGAACCTCAATTTCCAAACAACCGAGGATCAATTGAGGAGCGCATTTACAAAGGCTGGGTTCAAACCTCGTAATGTCAGGATTCCCACGAAAGCTGCTCCATTGAAGAAGAGTGGTGCATCTGGTGAACCTTTATCTATGGGTTATGGATTCGTGGAATTTGGCTCTGAGGAAGATGCACTAAATGCCATGAAGTCGTTACAAGGAAAGTTGATAGATGGACACGCTGTGAGTATACAGCTCTCGGCAAAGAATCTTTCTTCAAAGGCAAACGCTTCAGCAGAGAGCAAGTCTTCGTCCAAAAACACAAAAATCATGGTCCGCAATGTGCCATTTGAGGCGACACGATCCGAACTTCTCAAATTGTTTGGTGCGTTTGGCCAGCTCAAGAAGGTCCGCCTTCCAAAGAAGATCGACGGAACTCATCGAGGGTTTGCCTTTTGTGAATTCTTGACAAACAAAGAAGCCAAGAATGCAATGACAACGCTATCGGGGACGCATTTGTATGGCAGACATTTAGTTTTGGAGTGGGCAACGCCAGATGGTGATGATAAAATGAATGTTAGCGAGGCTAGGGAGAAGGCAAAGAGAGATGCAATGAAAGCTGGACTAGGCGGCGGTGGCAATGGAGCTGATAAAAAGAAGGGAAGGCATACGAAGTTTTGAGACGATGAAAGAACAGTTTACTCCATAGATAATCAAGATAGTCTCATTAGATTATAGTGTCTTATTCACGAGGTTAGCTGTTGTTACTTTGCTGCTGCGCTGCTCGTCGCTTTGCCAAGCCATAACTTTCTCGCGTCGTGTTGAAAATTGTCAAATCATCAATCGAACTCAAGGGTGGGTCAAACTCTGAACCTCCATCTCTATTGCCCCTGCCTGAAAATCCGTTGCAATCAACTAAACCTTTCTTTGGTTCAGATCCGATTCCAAATGAATCATGAAGAACCTCGCATAAATAAGGTTGGCTTCCAGAGACAGCTTGCTGACGTCCTCTCGTGGATATATTATTAGAGTGATAGTTTCGTGTATTTGGTGGAGATTTCATCAGTGATGATGGAGTAGCTTCAGAAGAGCTATTGCTAACAGCCTTCGTTTCATCAAGGGTTTGGGACTCCGCTTTCTCAGACGACTTTGTGGCTACTCCAGCCTTAATATTTCGCATCTGCTGCTGCTGCTGATGCCATCTTCTCCTTTGCCCTGCGGTCAATCGACCAGAAGTACTCATTGCAGTAGATGTCATGGTCAGTGCCGACATTTTTGACGTTGTCGAGATTACGCTTTCGTCATCACCTGGAGTATGACTGTAACCCAGCCTGGCATTACTTATTGCAGTAGAATTCATAGATGTACTACTCAACGCCAAAGAATCAAGTATTGCTCCATATTCCCTTTCTTCCATACAATTTCCAGG
This sequence comes from Skeletonema grethae, assembly GCA_036939775.1. Lineage (NCBI taxonomy): Eukaryota > Bacillariophyta > Thalassiosirophyceae > Thalassiosirales > Thalassiosiraceae > Skeletonema > Skeletonema grethae. Next base: position 5,057 of record JALLBC010000283.1, on the reverse strand, counting down.
CGCGGTACCATCATTGAGTGAACCCAGCAGCAGTGGCACATGACGTTGTGTATCTGTTGCTTTGATTGACCTACCCAAATTGACGCCGACAGATGCCAAGTCTAACCAAAGATCCGATGGTACCGCCTCTCCATCGTCAGTGTTTGCATCACGAATGAGGGCTTGTTTCACAGCATCATTCGCGGCTTTGCGAGTAGCATCACTTGCCGAAGAAGATGATGCAGTCGTTTGAGTGGAAAGATCCCCCTTGACATCCTCAATTTCCATTTGAATGCCCTGTAATGTTTCTTCATATGTCCCTGGCGAAAATACCGTACATATCTTATCATCTACACAATAATCTTCTCCCCCATCGTCGTCACTGTTTGATTTAGACTCCACAAGATCATTCAATTTATCAATCCACTCGCGGCATCGCTGAGCTCGCTTCTCGAGTAGACGAACGCGACGATGCTGCTGTTCAGTTGTTTGGATTAGAGAGTCCATTGCCGCGTCGAACGAGGTAGCCGCCGCATGGAGAGATGAGAGGGCTGCGTGCGTGGAATGGATGCGATCGTAGTCGTCAGCTGGGAGTGGAATGGGAGTGAGCATCATCTGGATATCTTCTTTGATTATTATATTGTTTGGTTCAGCCCTTCCAATATCTCTCTAGAGGCTCTACCCATAAAAATGCATCATTGCATTTTTATGGTCCTCTTTTATTTGAACTAGGTTGAACCATCTAAAAGCGCGTAGGAAGAGCGGTAACACTATTTCATCGCTCTCTCCATTCAAAGCACATCAACCAACGGCTAAAAAACATCGGGTGGCTAACATTGGAATATCGAGGAAGCGTTTGATAATCATAGAATAAAATAGCATAATGGGTCGACAGTCACCGGAGCCTCTGGTTAGGCGATTCACTCGTAGTAATGAAAACCAGCAAGACGAAACAGCTTCAACAAGCCAGCAGCAATTTAAAACATCAGCCACTACACTACAATCGCCGTCTGAACGCAAACCAGAGTCACGGGCCATCGAGGCACTGAAACAACTATTTTGCGGAGGAGCAGCGGGCTCGGTGGCGAAAACTGTCACGGCGCCACTGAGTCGCTTAACAATCCTCTACCAAGTACATCCGATGGTAACTACAAAAGAACATAGACCGAAATTCAGCATGACGATTCGGGGAGGGATTGAAAAAATTGTGGAAAGAGGAGGTATATTAAGTTTGTGGAAGGGGAATGGAACATCCGTGCTCCATCGCTTCCCGTTCTCAGCGATCAATTTTTATGTCTACGAAGGCGTCATGGATCTTTTAAATGGTCCGCAGAGATTATCAGATGAGGATGAAGACGATATATCGAATGATAGAGAAGTTTCCACCTTTTCTAGACTCTTTGCGGGTGCAGCTGCTGGAACAACGGCATGTGTCGCATGTTATCCATTAGATTTGGTCCGAACAAGACTGACAACTCAGTTGGAGAATAAGGAAAGCTATAGAGGCATTACAGATGCATTTGTGAAAATCGTCAACAATGAGGGATTCGTTGGGCTGTATGCTGGCCTTGCACCGACATTAATGGTGGCAGTTCCCAACTTTTCAATATCATGGATGGTCTATGGCTCACTGAAGGAATATGCGTTAGAAGATGAGTTATTCTACAATTTGAGGAAAGTTGATGCGAATACTGGAGAAGAGAAGTTGGGATTTCAATTAACTCTCATGTGTGGAGCAGCAAGTGGAATCACATCCACATTTGTGACTTTCCCATTTGATACAGTAAGGAGAAGGATGCAAATCCAGGGTCAGCATTTTGCTCCAAAAGACAGAATTAGTGCTTCGCAAATGATTCGATCCCTGTTAAAGAAAGATGGAATGAAAGGTTTCTACAGAGGAATTACTCCCGAGGTAATGAAGGTCATACCAATGGTTGGTACAATGTTCACTGTTTACGAATTTCTGAAAGATAAACTATTGACAACCAATTAGATCATTCAGAATATCCCGTCTCGTAACCTTTCATATATCTATAATGTGGCATTACGTTAAAGTCTAAGCTCTCTGGTCTCTTCCAGTTAGCCAGAAAAAGTTACGATTGAACAGCAAGTTTCATCAGATGCTCCATAAACACACGAAGCGAAACGTCGTCTGTAAACACCTGTGCTCCCCCTCCCCCTTCACTATTATGAGTCTGACTAGGATTCAATTTCGCCATCAAGAAACGCGCCTCACTCTTATGTTGATCGCAAACAATATATCTCGGCACTGGGAAGCGATTGTCCATGATAGTTTGTGCATCCGCTTGTGGTGCCTCTAACAAGTCACGGAACGCAGCGTGCTCTTCTTGTTCATGATAACGTTGTTCGCGCCACGCAGCACAAGTCTCACCGTGAAACACGACAACATGAAAGAATGTATCCAATAGTAAAATGGTGTCAGGACGCACTGACTGAGAGTCTAGAAGCGCTGGTTGAGGAGGTCCATTGAACGAATAGGATAGCAGCGTAGGTTGAATCATGACTAAAGAGTTGGTTGCATTCTCTCTGTTCAGAATGTAGCGATAGTACGCCGCTTCATCTGGAGACGAGTTGAACAATTGAAGAAATTGTGATCGACGCAAGTGAAAGACAAATTGCGGAAACAAACTGAATTCTGGTGCGAGTCGGAAGGAATTCGGATCATCTGGAACGTAGTCAGCAAACTTGGAACAAAGTCGAATGAGACTCCTGTCAACCCAGCGCAGAACGTCAGCAACATCTTCCGACCCAGTCCTGTTCACTGCAACACGAGCAAGGAGAACTGCGGCTGCTTCTTGATCAAAACTCATCTTAACGGGGCTAGGTTGTTCCATACCACCGTTGTACCCATTCATACTAGGTTGTTGAGGAGGACGTTTTTCACCTTCTCCGGGAGGGGGGTTATACCATGGTCCACACAGAGTAGTTGCACGAAGACGAGTTCGGCCATTGGCGTGCTGATATTTCGTCAAAAACTGGATAAAACGTCGCTTTCCTTCAGGCAGTGGTGACGTCTAACGTGTGCAAGAGTGAAAAATATGCACACAATGAGATACAAGCATGCGCACAAATGAAACCAGAATTGTTTGAAAAATAAAACTCACCCCTGGGTTTGTAATATCAAAGTAAATTGCGACTGTGGTTCCTGGATCTACACCACCTAAACTCCAAGCATTTGTACCACCTTTTCCAACTTCCAAATCACTAACGTTGGGACTCTTCTTCCCCAAACTAGTAACTGGTCCAATTGCTCCACTGACTTTGAATTCCCTCGAAGTAAGAACCTCTAGCGTGGCCCCGAATGCCATCTGCATTTTCCCTCCATCTTCAGGAACATCTGGTTCAAAGGTCCTAAACACTCGACGCAAACTTTCCTTGAAGACAGATTGACCGAAGGAGTCACCCAAGACCATTTGTCCGCCGGTAGCTTCAACCAGCTCAGCCATTTCAAGCATTCCTACTTGATCCAACGAGCAAGCAAACACATCGACTACGTGAGATGACGTCGCACTCGCATTGGCGGCCGCTTGTGTCGTACTCCCCTTCTTTCCTGCAGGAGGATGATTTCTCTTTGCCAAACTAGCGTAGAATTCACATGCCGGTTTGTGCAATGGTTCAGCGTTGCGTGAAATATCAGCGTGGGAACGCATGTCCTCCGTTTTAAGACGACTTACAATCGAACCGGGCCCAGATGTGCATGGTCCTCCTACGAACATCATTAAACGAGCACCACTACGTGGCAATGCCAAGTCCAAAAGACTCGTCGCGACACTCATGGCACAGCCAGTGCAACGTGCCACTCTTTTATCAGATGGCACAGGCCAGGGGTCTTTGCGCAAGTCTTCCAAAATGGACTCAACCGTCATACTGCATTCCGAAACGGGCAAAATGAAACGACGCAACACCTGCTGTCCAGGAGATTCATAGGTTTGTTGCTGAGGAGGCATGCCATTTGGTTGTTGTTGTCCGGGAGGAGCAGGGGGAGGGGGTGCGCCTCCTCCCTTGCCCCCAGCAGCCGCTGGAGCACACCCTAACAACTGACTAACCTTGGCAGTCCCATACTCCTTGTTGCCTCTAATAACATACGCCTTTGGAATCCCCCCAAATCCAATCTCATGAACCTGAACATTCGTTCCAAAGGTGATCAAACCCACCAAACTATCCTCTGGCAACAAGTTCAAGATTTGTTGAATTGAATCGGCCAACTCCGTCAACTCTTCGACTGGAGCGCAAGTGTCTATACAAAACACGAACGCAGGTGGCAGTGCAGGCGGGACATTGGGCAGCTCATATTCACACGTTCCAAACTGAGGAATGAGTTCCGCAGGTAAATTGTTCTCACTAATATTTTCTGCGTAGTGTGGGGGGAAGTGATTCCGCGTGAGGCAGAATGGACAAACCCAAAGCTTGGTGCGAAAATCGACCTGACAGTATGGATTTAATACCGCGTGGCAAGTGGCGGTGCTGCATCGGATGGGATCGTATTGGAGTGCAGTTGGAGGAGCACAGGAGGGTGGCAATTTCTTTAGTGGCGTGTAGAGCGCTCCGATTGGGGCAACGCATCGAGTTGCTTCGAGGCGAGAAGATGGCCAACAGTGGAAGGAGAGGCGGGCGCCCGCGGTGTCCTCCGTGTAGGAGACGTCCCAGTGCTCTTGTTGCATTTTAACTTTCTTTAATTATTGGCACGCGATGCTGCTGGAGAAAACTCTGATGGTACCAGGAAGCTATCAGTAATAATGACGCCTTCTATTCCTTACAATTGCAACCGTGCAGATGAAATGGCGAGGGGCGAGGGGCGGAGTTGGTGTTGGGTGTTGGGTGTTGGGTTTTTGCTTTTTGCCGCATTGGATTTTGGCTGGATCTGGAATCTGGAATCTGTTGAGTTGTACCGTAGATGAAATGTACGGAAAGCAAGTAGTGGTACGCACAATGTTGTTACAACAAGTTGTTGTTACAACAGTTACATGTTAGCCAGAAAACCAGAATGCAGCCACACATTACTGTCAGTGCGTTGGTGAACAATGTAGATGAATTAAATAGTGATTACATTGGCAATA
>JALLBC010000282.1:0-10053 GCA_036939775.1 Skeletonema grethae | reverse complement strand
TAGAGAAAGGAGAATTTAAACCTGGAGGGGCTCGGGATGGTCCCGAAGGCACCTGGGGGACTGCCGGGTACGAGTTGGCCGAGGAGGTGGATGGCGAACGCCTTGGTGCAGGCGAGTCCGATGCCTTAGATTAGGTACCTCCTATGTACCTACCTACCTACCTACCTACTACTTATGATACGGTACCTAACGGTTATTCAGGTCTCGCCTCATCCATCCAAAATCAAATGGAAATGGTGAATGGTGAATGCATGGTGGCCACACAAAATCATCCGACAGCGTCAGTAACAGAGGGAACCTCCAAAGAGATACATAGATCATTTGCCAACCACGTTCCCTCTTACCACCAACAGTATTCATTAGCATTGTGTTAGGATGGGAGTTCCAAAGGTACGCAATTTGAATTCACCAGCGATATCTAAAATTTTGCGTTTTTCTATGGTATCTAATCTGATGTTTTCAACAACCGCTGTCATCATCCACCCCAATAGTTCTTCCGCTGGCTGTCAGAAAGGTACCCTTTAATCAACCAACCCATCAACTGTCCACCAAACGAAGATACGAAGAAGGCGCACGGATTTCATCCCAATTCATTCACAAACAATGAGAACAAAAACTGGGACAATCGTAAAAATACAGCACTCCCGCACATCATGCCAGAGTTCGATCGCTTGTATTTAGATATGAACGGTATTATTCATTGCGCTTCTCATAACAACTCCGAAGAAGAATTGGAGAAAGAAAAAGAGGCGAACGCTGATAGTAATGGCAATGTGAGAGCATCTGGCATTTCGGAGGAGCAGATATTCCAAAATGTATGCTACTACCTTGATCGTGTCGTTTCTGATATTGTTCAACCGAAACAATTAATATATCTTGCTATTGACGGTGTTGCTCCACGCGCTAAAATGAACCAGCAGCGCAGTCGTCGGTATCGGAGTGGTGGTGAGAAAGAAATTGAGATGCATTTGATGACTTTACAAAGTACACAAGACCGCAATGGCAACTATAGCGATGATGACAATGAAAGGATGAGTAGAGAGTATCTTATTGAAGCAGATGGAGGTGCCTTTGATGGATATTGGTCATCGGAGAATAATCAAGCGAGGGGATCTCAAAGATTTACTGGAACGATGACAGCAGGATCGGATTCTTCAACAGTTGCATCACCGGCCGCAAGCTCTGAAAATGTCGATCCAGAGCAGCATGCATTCCACTCGAACTGTATCACACCTGGTACGCCTTTTCTATACAGATGCTCACAAAACATTCTCGCTTTCGTGCGTCAAAAACTAGAAACGGACCCCAAATGGAAAGATCTGACTGTTATTTTCAGCGGTCATGATGTACCCGGCGAGGGAGAGCACAAAATTATGGATTTCATTCGACACGAGAAAACTAAGCCTGGATACGATCCCAATACTCGTCACTGTGTATTTGGGCAAGATGGTGATTTGATTATGCTGGGTCTGGCCACGCATGAGCCGCATTTTTGCCTGTTACGTGAAGAGGTTGTGTTTGATATGGCGAGGAAAAAAGCTGTCAAAGCTCTTGCCAAGTTGGAAAACCAAAAAGAATTAGGTGACGATAGCCAAGTTGAAATTGCGACGGCAGCAGCAGCCCAACCACCTCTAAGCGCTGCTATCCAATCTTACATCCATAACTCGAACTTTGAGCTGTTGCATCTCTCTGTCCTACGAGATTACCTTGCACTGGAATTTGAAACATCCGAGTTTTATCCATCATCCAAATACAAGTTGGAGCCAACGATTGACGACTTCGTCTTCATGACGTTCCTTGTGGGCAATGACTTTTTGCCTCACATGCCAGCATTAGACATTGGGGAGGAGGCGTTTGATCTGATCTTTTACGCATACAAAAAGAACAGAGGGAAGTGGATGAGTGATGGTCGATACAGAAGAACTCTGACTGCAGAGGAGGAGCCAAAGACAAACACTATCAACCATCCCTACCTCACTGATGCAGGCAGAATCACTTCCGGATCTCGTCTTGAGAGTTTTCTAGCTGACGTTGGGCGATACGAAGACCCATTCTACGAGAACAAAAAGCTTTCCATGTCAGAAGATAACGAAAGAATGCGCAAAGCCGACAAAAAGGCTGGCCGAGAGTCGCTGATCCCATCTGATGAGATTTTAGAGCAAGTCGAACAGGCAGAGAGGGAGCGCTATAGAAATATGCTAATCCAAAAGTCTGCAGCGGAAAATAGGAGAGAAGCGGCAGAAGATGCTTTCAGTCCTGTGACATCCACGCAAGCTATGCCAGAGGTCAAATTTGATTCGAGTGGAAACGAAAGTGATGATGCATTGATAAGCAAGTTTGGAGACATCCTTCGTGGATCGCTATCACCAGAAGGAGGCGGAGTTGCTAATATGAAATCAGCCAAAATCGATGATAGCAGTTTAGTTGACTTGAAAGGCAGATACTATTACGACAAATTCGGTTTTACTCCGTTTGACGCCGAAAAACATTTAGCTCTTAGGAAATCATACTTGGAAGGCTTGGTATGGACTCTTGAGTACTATTACAGGGGTTGCCCATCTTGGGGTAAGTTTCAGTATCGGTTGTGTTGTTCATTTTGTTTTCATGTTTATCTCATGCATTTCATATCAACCGCGTCCTTCTTAGAATGGTACTACCCCTACCATTATGGGCCAATGATTAGCGACCTTGTCAATTTGAACTCGATGCTAGACGATATCTCATTCTTTGACGACAAGGAAGAGCCTAAACCAGGCGTTCGGCGAGTAGCAGGGGAACCATTGCGACCATTTGAACAATTACTTGGATGTCTTCCCCCATCTAGTTCTTATCTTTTGCCTGAACCTTACAGATGGCTCATGACATCACCTGACTCTCCGCTAATAGAGTAAGTTTGACACGTCATGCATAGGCCGTCATCAAAAATTTCTCCTGCTTACATCTTATTCTCATTGCATCTTTCCACAGTTTCTATCCCGAGTCCTTCACTGTTGACATGAATGGTAAACGTTGGCCATGGGAAGCAGTGACTCTTCTCCCATTTATTGATTCGGCAAAATTGGCAGACGCAACAAGGTCTTTGATCGACGAGAATAAGTTGACTGAAGAAGAGAAGCGATTAAACCAATTCGGTGATGCACATGTTTTAACAAAGTCTTCTACAGAGATACTTGGAGAAAGTCAATGGGCGTATGACGAGAATGCAGACGTAGCATTTCAGCCTCAACTCCATTCCGGCACTAGTGTCCCGTACCCATGTTTTCCCTCTTTAAAGGATGCACCCATTAAAAAGCTCAATCGAAGGAAAGTGTTCGCCAATGTGTTCGGCTTACGTAGTCGTTACAGGACAGCACTTCTCGAGATGGAAGACGACTTGCCTCCTTTACCCCCCTTAGTCCTACTTGCACAGAAGTTCATAGGCACAACCGTGTACTTTCGATACCCTATATTGCATGAGGGTCTTGTTTGCTCAGTCAGTGACTCAGCAGTAATATACAGAGGAAATGAAAAGCCTCGTAAATTTTCTGAAGAGATACGTGCCAAGAGGAAGGCTCAGCTTGCAAAGATGCAAAAAAATTACATGAAAGGTGAAGGCATTAGTGGTACAGGTGGGTGGGTGCTTCCAAACGTTGAGGCAACACTGACAGTGAGACCACTGGAACGGATTGAGACCTCACCCGATGGGACGAAGGCAAAAGTGTACGCAAAATTTGAAGTTGAAGTGCCCCTCGTTGCTGCTTTATTCACACCATCACAAATAGATGCTCGTTACCATTTGCCAGCAAAGCTAGAGGAAAACCCATTCAAATTTGGTCAGTTTCCTTCCATGGAAAATTTACCCGATTCTCAATCTACCGACAGAAGTTTCAACGGCAACAATAGATTCGACAGCATGGAGGGGTACAAATCTAGGCGTGGCAACAGAGCTGCGACAGCCGGTTCAACACGTTTCATGTCCACTTTTACCGCTGCTCAAACTCCAGCTGCAGCTTTCTTGTCTACCACCACCAGAGGCAACATGATGATACCCCAGGTAGCAAAGGCAAAGAGAGATGTTGTGATGCAACCTTCGTTTGCAAACATGGCGAGGAGAGGAGGCGGAGATCCCCGCCGCAGATTAGTAGGTACTGCTACTGCCATCGCAATTGCATCACTATTTTGTTTACTCCAAGTCAGTTTCATCAGTGTTGTCGAGGCAGTGAAACCCACTCACTTCTCTCGGTTGATGTCGTGTCGTGGTGGTGATGTAGTTGATGGGCCATCATTTGTGGAATCTAGCATTACTCCAACACCACCCATTGATTTCGCACACGGCACGACAACATTATCATTTCTATTCCAAGGAGGAATCATAGCCGCAGTTGATTCGCGTGCAAGCATCGGGAGCTTTGTGGGTTCTAAAACGGTTCAAAAGGTGCTTCCTGTCAGCAAAACTATCCTTGGAACGATGGCTGGAGGAGCAGCTGACTGCAGTTATTGGATTCGATTTCTGAGAAATGAGTCCAAGTTGCATGAGTTAACTCACGACGGTAGAGCAATGAGCGTTGCAAGGGCATCTCGTCTGTTATCTTCGGTCCTGTATGCGAATCGAGGGTTGGACTTATCAGTTGGGACAATGATTATGGGATATGATAACAGGGAAAGATTCAGTATATACTACATTGATAATACTGGCGTGAGAATCAAAGGAGACATGTTCGCCGTAGGAAGTGGAAGTACGTTTGCATTGGGCATACTCGACACGGAAGAACGAAAATTTGACATGTCCGAAGAAGAGGCGGTGGCTCTTGGAATCAAGGCAATTCGGCATGCCACACTGCGAGATGCTGCATCTGGTGGATTCATTGGGGTCTATTTAATAAATGAAAGAGGTTGGCGTAAAGTGTTCTCTCAAGACTTGGCAAAGGCCATCTGAAACAATCAAGATATCGTACTTAAGATTAAATCACTGATATTTTAGAGAGGAGGTGGATTCATCACAGCACAAGGAGCAATGAGCTGGCACTTCACGTACCGTAGCATAATCAATCTTGCAGAAGTTGTGTTCCAACAGTCAATGCCTGTTAGCAAAATTTTAAGTTCAACTGCTAAATTACTAAATACAAAGCATGTCAAAAAATCCTCTTATTAAGCAGCAACGGATTGAAGTAAACGTAACTCCGATTCGATCAATCAACATAACATCATCAAAATATCATGCATGCATATCAATACTCAATAAAAACTTCTTTAGTTGGATCCAGTCCAAAGCTTCCCAGCCTCAATCTCTCCACTCCTCAACTTCTTCCAAGCATCATGAGTCTCCTCAATAACCTCCCCAGCACTCTTGGCATCCAACCACTTCTCATCAAACCCAAACCCATTCAGCGGCTTGTCATCCGGAGTCTTGTACCAACGGAACCATTCCCGAATCCCATCCTTGACAGCATCAGGCACATCATCAATATCATTGTATTCACTGGCGAGTTCATCATCGGTGGCGATGGCAATAACCTTCCAGTCCAATTCACCATCGTCAATCATGGCAAGGACACCGAGTGGCTTGACCTCGGCGACAGTTCCCATGGCCAAGGCCTTGGATCCAATCTCGACAACATCGATGGGATCATCATCCCCAAAGCACTTGAGCTCTGGGTGTTCCTCATTGGGGTTCTCCCAAGTTTGGGGGATGCACCCGTAGTTCCAAAAGATGGGTCCGTGATAATCTCTCAACTTGCCCTTCTTCATGTCCTGTGCGATGGGATTGTTGGGTTCCTTGGTGGCAACCTCCATCTTGGCCTTGGTCATTTTAGGAATTTCAATGACCGCATTGTAAGTGCCCTCGGCTCCACCCTTGAGTGGAATGTCGTGCCAGGGGGAAATGGTGCTCTCGCCCTCGGTGAAGGAAAGGCGGAAGGATTCCGTGGCGGATTCACCGGCGGTTTCGGTGGAGTAGCCGTGGAGGATGGTGGCGGGGACGGAGCGGATGGAGCGGACGGAGGCGGTGGACCAGGCCGAGGTGGAGGTGGCGAGTGCCAAGAGGGCGAGGGGGGCGGATGATGTGAACTTCATGGTGTTTGGTGATTGTCTGAGTAAGAGTGAGGATGATCGACGCAACAACAGGGTGGCATTCATCTTCCATGTCCTTGGAGCGCTGCCACCACGAGGTCGTAGGAGAGGCATCAAGCCAAGTGCACAGCATCATCAGTGCAGCAATCACCACGTGGAACTGCCTCAAAGTCAGTGCGTGGCGTGAGAGAGGATGCTATGACGTCATCATTGATGAGTATGACGCAAAATCCTTTTATGACGTCATCTTGGCCCAATTTTAAATGCACGCACAATGATTTCCACGTGAAAAGATCGATCAATTCAATAATTTCAATCAATGTAAGCGAGGATGAAATCCAATTCAATCCAATCGTAGACACATTCATTTTGATACCGACATTATTACGAGCACCATGAAGTACTCATCAGCTAGCAGCAGCAGCAGATGCTTCATATCGGCATCGCTTGCCATTTATTTAGCACTCTTATCATCCTCCGCAGACGCAATCTTTTCAAAACAATCAGCAGCAGCAGCAGCAGCATGGCGTCGACCATCTCTTATGAAACGACCCTTGCACAAGATGGGGTTTGGTAGTAATGGCAACCACGTTGTATCGGATGATGAGATTATATCTTCATCGTCGCCTATTCAGAATGCTGTATTTTGTGTACGTGGTGGGGGATCGAATGGACCATGCATCGGCATAGATCTTGGTAAGTCGATGCAAATTCATATGTTGGACTCATCAATGGTTGCAATTGCAAGAGTTGGTAGCATGACATCCTTGATTCGAGATGGTTTTCTTGCATGATGTCTTTAGCAGACACCCTTGCCAAATGATATTATCCTTCGTGATCACATTCCATTCATCACTCATCTTTTTTTCACACATCCCAATAACACTATTATACAATACAGGAACAACCTACTCCTGCGTCGCAGTCTGGCGCCACGGCCGCGTCGAAGTCTGCCCCAACGAACTTGGCAATCGAATCACACCCTCCTACGTGGCATTCCAACCCGACAACAGCGGCACACGTCTCATCGGAGACGCGGCAAAAAACCAGGCAGCACAAAACCCCACAAATACCGTCTTTGACGTAAAACGACTCATCGGACGAAAGATTGGCGACTCCACCGTCCAATCCGACAAGAAACTCATGCCGTACAAAATCACGGGGGATAAAAGTGGCAAACCAGTCGTACAAATTGACGATGTGGACGGGAAGGGGACCACAAAGCAATTCTCACCCGAGGAGATATCGGGTATGGTCCTCCGCAAAATGAAAGAGAGCGCAGAGGCTTTTTTGGGTGAAAAGGTGACTCATGCTGTGGTGACTGTTCCTGCGTATTTTAATGATGCGCAACGTCAAGCGACCAAGGATGCGGGGAAGATTGCGGGGTTGACGATTGAACGTGTCATTAATGAACCTACAGCAGCTGCTATCGCGTATGGACTTGACAAACGCGACAAGGAGGAGAATATTCTCGTGTTTGATTTGGGTGGTGGAACATTCGACGTGACATTACTGTCAATTGATAATGGTGTATTTGAAGTTCTTGCCACTGCAGGTGACACCCACTTGGGAGGACAAGACTTTGACCAACGACTTATGAATTACTTTATTTCTCAATTCAAACGACAAACTGGCATTGATATATCGGGGGACAAGAGGGCTGTGCAACGATTGAGAAAGCAGTGTGAGAATGCCAAGCGGACATTGTCCAATCAAAACTCTGCTACTGTGGAATGTGATGCACTTGCGCAAGGGAAGGACTTTTCGTCCACAATTTCAAGAGCTAAATTTGAAGAGTTGAATGTGGATCTGTTCAAAAAGACAATGATTCCTGTGACGCAAGTGCTGAAGGATGCAGGGATGAGCAAGGGGCAGGTGGATCAAGTCATTTTGGTGGGTGGGTCGACTCGTATTCCAAAAATCCAAAAACTGTTGAGTGAATTCTTTGGTGGGAAAGAGTTGAACAAATCGATCAATCCAGATGAAGCCGTTGCGTATGGTGCAGCTGTGCAGGGCGGTATTCTCAGCGGTGACGCTTCAGAAGCAACGAAAGATGTTCTCTTGCTTGATGTTGCCCCTCTATCACTGGGTATCGAAACTGCTGGTGGAGTAATGACCGCTCTAATCAAACGCGGGACAACTATTCCAGTTAAGAAAAGTCAAGTGTTCTCAACCTATGCGGATAACCAGCCTGGAGTCAACATTCAAGTCTTTGAAGGGGAACGCTCCATGACAAAATCAAACCGCCTCCTTGGGCAATTTGAACTTAGTGGAATCCCACCAGCCCCGAGAGGTGTTCCTCAAATTGAAGTATCATTCGATGTCGATGCCAATGGTATTCTAAGCATTTCCGCATCCGACAAGGGAACTGGTCGAACTCAATCTCTCACCATTACAAGCGAGAAGGGTCGACTCTCCGACGAGGAGATCGAACGTATGGTGAAAGAGGCGGAAGATTTTGCAGAGCAGGATGCCGCAGAGAAAGATAACGTAGAGGCACGCAACCAACTGGAGGCTTACTTGTACAACTTGAAGAACTCAATCAATGACACTCTCGAGGGAAAGTTGGAAGAATCCGAAAAGGATGAGCTACTAAAAGCTATTGATGATGCACTTGTATGGTTGGAGGACAATCCAGCCGCAGAAAAGGCAGAATGCGATGAGAAACAGAAGGAGGTGGAGAGACTTGCAAATCCAATCCTAAAGAAGGCGTACGAGAGTGCAGCCAATGCAGGAGGTGGAGACGCGGATGGGGATGACTTCATGGGGGCTGACTTAGATGGAGCAGGAGATCACATGGATGAACCAAGTGTTGAGGAAGTGGATTAAATACATAAATAAAACATAATTGCCAAGCTATTCTTATTTTTTTTTCTTCATATCGACACTTTATCTGCAAGTCGTGAGAGCAGCACAGACACGTTGCGAAGAAGAGATTGACATCCAGTTCGACTCTGTTTGTGCTACATCAATCTTTCTCCATCTTAATGGATGCTCACTTTCATCTGACGCGAATTCGACTTCAAAACATTCACAGTTGTCAAGTGCATAACGACGGGTTTTGCCATATTCCGTTTTGTAAAGCCCCAAAGCATGAAGAAGCATGCACTGCCCTATGGCACCATGACACATGATGAAAATGACATCTGCTGAATTTGAAGCAGCATCAGCTCGAATCACATCCCAATTATTACTAGCTCTCTCAAAGCAATCAAGTACCGGTGCAAATGTCCCGTTTTGAAGTCGAAGATCACATGGATTTGCTCGGAAGATGTCCCAGTTCGTTTTATCTTCAACCATGATATCCTTTCTCAGCCGTCCCTGCCATTCTTTGAGTTCAATTTCTTTGAGATTATCAAGGATGGTTGGCTCCGGTAAGGCATTATCATTAGCAGCACATACTTCCGAGATTTGAGCATAAGTTTGACGACATCGGCGCAACGGCGAGCAAAATGTTTTTGTGATCTTCTCTCGCTTTGAAATGTAAGCGCCTAATGCTGCTGCCTGAGATACGCCCTTGTCGGTGAGAGATGATTCATTTGATGTGCCTTGAACACGTCTTTCTCTGTTGAAGTCAGTCTCTCCGTGCCGAGCTATGATAAACCGACGACTCTTCTTCATTGTTATAATAATTTGCGTATTGTATTGTTCAGACAGAGATAGACGCAGGTAGATATTCAATCCTTTCAACTTTCAATCAAGCAAACGCTACACAACATAAACAAAGGAAAAGAAGGATCGATTGGGAGAGGAGAACTTCTCAGTGGAGAAGACGACGGATCAAGACTAACGAAGATGACGAAGAAGCCGATGATACCACGCCACAGACTACAGCGACAGCTACTCCTGATTCTCTTCCTTTCATTCAGGTACCTTCGATGGCCAGGAATGCCAATGCCATACTAATTCCACCATTAGATATGACGATGTGACTGATGTGGAGGTTTGGAAAGGTGCAACTAGTATAGATGACGATCTTACACTATCTAGAGAGAGATATTCTGG
>JALLBC010000281.1:0-10087 GCA_036939775.1 Skeletonema grethae | reverse complement strand
GACTTTGGTAGTGACAGCAATGTTTAGAACAAAACGCCCCTGCCTTTGTCAAACTTAATCTTCCCTTTTGTCATGCGATCATCCAGCGCGTTCGCTTAACATTCTGGACCGCAACCTTGATAAGACCAGTCTACAAGAGTAGCTCTACGATCTTTGCTCTTTACTATACATTCACGAAAGAGCAAACCGCCTTTTTGCTACTATTGGACGGCTCGCCCGCCCCCTACCGCCTGGATTTCGTCATGTCAGCTGCCTATGATAGTGCCGAGGTGGTTGCTGTTGCTAGCGGTGCAGGTGGGGGTGTCTAACGGCCTCCTATGGACGGAACGTCATTGCGTTATGTGCTGATGTGATTTGAGTTAAAAAGTTAAGCAAAAAATAATATTTCGCTTAGTTTGGCATTATATTTTAAAAAACGACAATTGTTATTAACTCTGTAGTAGTATGAGATCGTTCCGAATGTGCACTAAAAAGGATGATAGGGAGGAGTATTATGGTTTCGCTATAAACATATTTTTTGACTCATGGTGACTACAAGAAGGGCTGTTATCCCTTGGTCATTGGTCACCCCCCGGCCGCCTCAACAGCAACAGTCAACAACTAAACAAAAACAACAACCGTTGCTTGCATGCATTGCTGATCGGACGTAGCACTCTACATTACTTCAGATTACGTCTCTGTTATCTGCCGTGAGCATGACAGCATGATTATTTTTCAACAGGGAGGGGCGAATTGCTATATTTTTCTGTACTGATACAAATATTACTTTGAGATTGTCATAGTTGACAGTGATGTCATCAGAGGATTTGTCTAATGCGCAATGGCTATTCAATCGGTGCTCACAGACTTCCATGGGTACGCCTTTGTCAACGTTAGATCTCTGCGTGAAAATCCTTCATGTTATCCAGCAATCAGATGAGGATAACATCCATCTTTCTCTGATGGAAGCTTTTAAAGATGCAAAACAGAGGGATTTGACACTTATTTTTGAGTTAAGTGAACGTGCAGGCGATCTCAGAGATGACGACCAACTTTCTGAAGAGACCCTACGGACTATCGCCACTGATACCGTTGCTAACACAAGGGAAGAACAACCAGCCGACCTAGAGCCTGATAGTGATGAAAATGATTTGCCTGATCAGACAATCAATTTCGACGAGATGCTAGCATACCAACTTCGCACGAGAGTACTTGGATTGAACATGCCTACATTTCTTAATCTGTGGAAATACTTACAAGAAGCTGGCTGGACATACAACTCTGGGATCTACCGCATTCCGAAGAAGAAGAGACGAACTACTGCATTTAAAATGAATTTGTCAGTCGAATCAGCATTTGTGCTCATGGATGTTGACAAGGAGGCATCGTCTTACATCATCAAAGGTGAATCAGACGAGGGAGAGCAAGACGAGGAAGGCCCGGAAGAGTTCACAAGCTCAAACGATTTGGTTGAGTATCTTGATGAGTATTGTATGCCACATTATCAAGCTACACCTGCTGAGCTTCAAGCACATCAAAAACTGTTGTCTACGAAATCAAAAGCTTATCAACGTAGAAATAAGAGATTGCGATGGGAGTTACTAGAAGTGGCGTTCAGGGATCACTCGAAAGAGCGTAATGAGGATGAAATGGTCAACAATACCTCAAAATACGGTCACGACAACCGCTCATGTGAAGTTTGCTTCAAACATACGCACCCCACAGCTCAAAGAGTTGCTTGTCGTGACTGTAGACTAGTTGTCCACACGGAGTGTTATGGGATTTTAGATTACGGGAAGGACACGGCAGATGACTCCAAAATGAAAAGAGTGGACGAGAAGGGTTTCTTTACCTGTGATGTGTGTGATAATACTAAGGTCAAAATCGACTCCAAAAAGAAACAAAAGAGATGGAATGCATCTCAATCAACGGGTTATCGTATTCACTACCACCCAAAAGCGATTTGCTCGATCTGTCACTCAAATAGTATTGCTGGTGGCATGATGAAAATAGACGGAGTAGAGGTTGAGACACGGAAGAAAAAGAAGGGACCAGATTCAGATCTTGAACTGTGGGTGCACTTGTTTTGTTTGAATACAGCTTTGCAACAGTCTTGCGAACCAAGTGCGGTAAGAACAAACATACATGTTGCTTCAGAACTTCGCAACATATCAGGGAGTAGCAAAGGAGCAGACGTGTGTGCTTCATGCAAGGAGACGGGTGTTATTAGGAAGTGCACGGGACAATGCGGTAAATATTTTCATAGCCTTTGCATCCGGATCGATCGCAGGAATGACACCAACTACAACTCGATTGATCACTTGTGCTCGAATTGCTCCATTGGGGGTGAATCAAACACATTAAAAATAGCCGAAATGGCAGATACTAACGGGAAAAAGAGGGCCGAGGAAACAGAACAGTACTTTGACAAGCGACCCAGAAAGAGACAATCAACAGATGAAGGAGAGAATGCCATCACTGCCCCCAAAATAAAAATATGTGTTGCACAAGCGCAGCAATTGCAACATCCCGACCTACCTTCGTTTAGCACAATAGAATGGAGCTATCAGGCTCAATTCAAAGAATGGGCATACCTATTGTCAACAAAGCAGTCTATCCTTCTTTACGGGCTTGGTTCAAAAAAGGCTGTTCTCAGCGCTTTTGGCGAGGCTCTCTCCAACGAGGGAGATGTTCTGAACATAAACGGCTACGATGAAGAAGTTGATCTGAATCTTCTCTTTGACTACATTGATCAGATATTTTTGGGTGGTGCAGTTTCCGCAACCATCGATAACTCTTTCAGAGGAACGCGCGATGGTCTGATAACGAAGGCGGTGTCTATTGCGAAGAAGTTCGCATCAATGAGGAGTAGACCACTCTTTATCTTGATCCATACCATAGATGGTGTGGGCTTGAGCGATGATTTCAGTCAGGGGTCGCTCCAAGCGCTAACGAGAAGCAGTGAGAAGGATAGAAGTCCCATGATACGCATCGCAGCTTCGGTCGACAACATCAATGCCGCAATGTCATTATGGTCTCCACAAGTTGAACACAAATTTGATTGGGTAAGTTTCTCTACTTTTGCTTCTCGTGCAGCACTCAAAATTAGGATGTTAGCTCAAATACGTGTGTTTGTCATACTCATTATTCGCAGGCATGGAAGAAGGTCAATACACACCGGCCATTCTTTGAAGAACTACACGATGGTCCCCAAACAACTGTCACGAAGAAGAAACTCAAAATCACAAGCACGCAAAAGACAGGTGTTGCGGTTTTGCAGGTGCTTTCGAGTCTTGCGCCAAGGCATACCGATGTACTTCAACTTCTGGTAGGTATTCAGCAAAACAATGCTAATAATTTGACTTCATACTCTGCTCTGAAAGAAGTTTGCATGAAAAAAATGATTACTACATCGGAGGGAAACTTACGGAGCATTCTCAAAGAGCTGCTCGACCACGAATTAATTGTTTCAGAAAAGGATGAGGGTGGAAATGAGTACTTGCATCACGGCTTGCATGTACCCTCACAACAAGCACTCAACGATATTGCGAATTACAAACGTTCGACATGAGCAACGTATTTTCTTTTATGAAATGATTAAACACTGTCTTATTTATCACATTTTGCGCATAATGCTCAGCTGATCAAGGTAGTCCTTGTAGAAAGGGTGTTCTTCAGGAAGCCGCGCTGCATGATAAATGTGCTTGACTTCATCAAAGAGAATACTTGCAGCTTCAAATTCCCCACGCAGAGAGCGCATCTGAGCAATGTTGCAGATTGTTTTACCGATGTCGACAGATTCGCAAGCCTTCTGCGCTTCCTCGGTTAGAGCTTTTATCCTCTTTCGACGAATATCCAACGCTTCTGTGTATAGCCAGATTGCTCCACTGTAATCTCCTTTGATTTTGTACGTATTGGCTATCTCATCAACAGCCAAAGCTCTATCGTCATATCCAACATCAGGACTGTCTCGTCCTTGGCCTGCAAGGGTTGACGTCTTGTTTTGTTTCAGGGCCAACTCTGCATCAATAAGATTTGACCTGGTTTCCTTAATTCTAATGTTGTCATCTGGAACGCCTATAAGATAAGAGATGCC
Organism: Skeletonema grethae; assembly: GCA_036939775.1. Taxonomy (NCBI): domain Eukaryota; phylum Bacillariophyta; class Thalassiosirophyceae; order Thalassiosirales; family Thalassiosiraceae; genus Skeletonema; species Skeletonema grethae. The sequence goes on along the minus strand of JALLBC010000281.1, from coordinate 6,012 downwards.
AGGAAAGTAGAATTTCTGTTAGCACAGTTGTTTTACAGCTCAACACAGAAGTCAATCAGTGTAAATATGCACAAAAACTTACCGTTACTGTCAAATATTCTAATGCAATGCTGCAATGTTACAATTGCTTCAGCATAACAGCGTCTTTTCATATGAAGTTGCCCAATTGCACCCAATACAAGAGCTACTTCAATTGATTCGTCGCCGCAACCACTTGATCGAAGCACGTCCAAAGATTGAAGGTACGATTGAAGAGACGAAGTCAGATCTCCACCTGAAAGAAAAGTTTGAAAAACATTGAAAGGTTAGAGAGCAGATGAGCGAAACAGTACTGTTGTCAAGGCATTGCCACACTTACTAAGCATCTGTACCTCCCCAAGATTCCCCAATACACGAGCGATTTCTCGTGTGCAGTTCGAATTCATACCTCCACAGCGCATTGTAAGAACCTTCTGAATACGTAACGCCTCTTGTAATGTCTCAACTGATTTGCCGTACTTTTGTAACAAGCACTGAGCCTTACCAATTTTTTGCAACACAGATGAAAGGAGAGTTTCATCATCATCAAAAGATATTCTAGATTTTGACGTCGCAAGCCTCATTATTCTTCTCGGACCTATGTTTCGCAGGTAATCTTTCTGTCTGTTGTTCATCGATCGGAATGAGGTACAGGCTTTCTGGAATGATCTCAGAGCAAGCTGCCATTCATTTCTTTTCAAGTGCAGGTCTCCAACATTGATCCAAACAAAGAACACATCGGGACTCACTGACGTAGTACATGGTTCTTCATCTGCTCTTGATTTCACACCGTACCCAGCTAGGGCATCATAGAAAAATTTCATTGCATTCTTGGTTTCATTCTTCAAGGCATAGATAATCCCGATACTGTTGTTAGCTAACGCCAAATCCGAATTGACATCTCCAAACGATTCACGAAGAGGGGTCAAGGATTCCTGATAAAGTGATCGAGCCGTATCTTTCTCTGACTCCCAGTCTCCATTGCTATGATAGTTAAAAATGTCTGCCAGTCTCACCATAGCACGACCAACTTCAGGATGAATATGCCCAAGCCCCTTCTTCAAAATACCGATCGCATCACGACAGTCATTAATCGCTTGGTCGATGTGGTTCAATTGTAAATGAAGATTACCCTTTGCCATCAGTGTGAACCCTACCGATGGATGATTACGACCTAGACTTTCACTTTCGACATCTATGATACACATCAACACATTTAATCTCTCCATACTCAACTTCAGACGGGTGCTTGAATCGTCACTAGAAAGAATCCTCTTTTCAAGTTTTCGCGCCTTGGAATGCAACTCCAGTCTTCTTTGCTGTGAACGCATCGCTATTCCCATCTGCATGATATTGCTAACAGTCCTATCGACATCACTATCACCCGTGTTTTCAAATCTATGGCATGTATTTCTGTACACAGTAAGAGCCTCTCGAAAAGAATTCATCGCCTTTTGTACGTCACCATTCATTTCATGAACTACTCCTATATTGTTCATTACATCAGCCATCTCAGACGCAGCACGTTGAAAGTTGGCATCTAGTTGATCCTCAAATGCCACTTCATTCATACCAGCATTCATACCAGGTATTTTGGACCCGCGTTTCTTAGACAAGTAGTGCTCATCCAGCATTACCTTTGCGTGATTCATGCTGTTCTCTGCGCGGTTTAAAGCTATCGTAAGTGTGTCTAAAGCATCAACATTGCGTCCACGAGAAAGGTGACTACACGCCCTCTCAATGAGGTCTCCCGATATGTTAGAATCACTTGCTCTGGCACGACTCTGGTTTAAGTTCATCTGTAAAATTGACTTGGACGGAAATAACGAAGGATCGTCGCTAGTCCCAATCTCATCGTCGAAGGAATGATCTTCACTTTCATAGCCATAAGGAGCCTCACTTTCATCATCAGAAGAGTAATGCTGCGTAGATGCACTTGCTTCACCAAAGCTTCTCATGTCATCAAGGGATTCTTCCTTCATGTCAGCAAAGTTGAACTTCATCCGCTTGATGAGCGGTGGAGACACAATAGAATGATCTTCATTTCCCTTCCTCTCTATATCAATATTCATGTAACTCTCCATTGAATCATTCTCTTTGATCCTTTCGACTCCTAAACTGTATGCATTGGATGAGTAGACTAGATTCCGTCCCTCGGAGTTAATTTTGATGCCACTCTCCATAGAATCTTTATCCTTGACAGCAAATGTATTCCGACGACCTGTTTGTTTGTCCTTGTCGCGAAGGATGTGTTGCTTCGCAAGACGACGGATATCTGTATCTTCAGAGATAACGGATGCGTCATCAATAATGAGCCTTGCATTTCCATGGCAAGATGAGTTTGAGCTCGAGAAGCTGATATCTGTTGCGAAGTCAAAATCAATGTTCTCATGACGACCCCTTTCAACTTCATCTTCTTCGTATACATCCTCAAAATGAACCAATTTGTGTTTAATGTCATTGTAGCATTCACCAGTGGGCTCACGTTGGTTAAAGACATAGCCATCCGTCTCTTGAGAGTCAACATCTTCGAATTTATGCTCACTATCTTCTGTCTCATGATAAATATCTTCCTTCTCTCTTGGGTATCCAATGCTTGTCATATCTGGGAAAAGTCCAAACTGTTTGTATCCATCTGGTTCTTGAGCACTGCTACGTTCACCAAACCGATCTTCATTGTTTGCAGATTCCTCAGGAGGATCTGATTTCTTTGGGGAAGTAGTAGTCTTGTGCAATTTGTGAAAGTCAGCAAGGTGCTGAACAGCACTATCTTCAGACTGTTGGCTTGAATTTGGAGAGCCCATATCACTGCCACTGCTGTTCACACACACACCGGCACTTAATCCGCCGCTTTTACTACTGAGAAAGCTATCTGCCCCATGGATACGAAATACGTCATCACTTTCTTCGCGTCGACCTGAATTTGTCTGACCCAGTGCGTTAGTTCGGGCGTTGCTACGCAATGGGGTGGGTGCAGATCCATCTACCTTTTTCTCTACCCCCTTGGTGTTTTCTTCTGGGCTACGATCCGCGTAGCTGGTGAAATTAAAGCTGTCGTTTCGAAGAGTTTCATAAATCGTTGCTCCTAATGATTCATTTTTTTCAAGTCCAGATGTTCTTACTTCAGCACTCCGCTCAGACATGTGCGTCCCGGGGAAATTAGTTATACCTTCATCGTGTCCATCGCGATAAAAGCGGTCGAATGTACTCATACTGCTCCGGCTCCTATCTGTCGAATCGAAGTCTGTTTCCCCACTCTCGTAAGAATTGTTGTCATATTCGTACCTTGATCTCTCGTTGCTTCCAGGAGAAGCACGATGCGCAGAGTACTCATAACTGTCATCACTATAATATTCATTTTCATCTCGTGAAGAGTAGTCGTTATCATTCATTGACTGATACGTGCTCATCTCACTGTCACTTCTCGACTCCGTGATGAAGATGTTATCATTTTCCGCGTATCTCGGATATGTATTATCAAACGAGATTTTGGAGCCTTTGGAACTAGTTGAAAAAACTTCAACATCGCTGTAATCCATGCTATAGTTGTCGATAGAATATGGGCTGCTATCATTTTCTAGACGGAAGGTAACGCGACGACGAGCGTTATGAGTGTCGTCATCTACCGGATATTCATATCTTGGCTGAATTAGATTTGCCTGAGAGGGAATGTTTGCAGGTGGGACATCATCTAACAGCTCATAAGGTTCACGGTACGCATCTCTGGGGTGTTCGTTATAAGAGTAGTGATGATTGTCGCTATTCTGTGATCGAGCCGATTGCCAAGGCCGATTTTTCTGTGCGTCAAGTTCGAAATCCAAGGACAGATGAGCCCCGAAGAGGTCATCTTCTTCCTCGAGCGTTGTCATGGTCTTCAGATTGATTATTTTCGTCGCCTTATGATGCGTAAGCTCGATGGTTATTGTTATTGTAGATGATAGACATCCCACTTAGATGCGTTGGGGATCCGTTTGGATGGAGGTTGAGGTGATAGTTTCGCTGAGAGAGGCAATAAAATCCGTGCCAAAAAAGTGAGATGATTGTATCCTACGTGCTAAGGAATTAGTATATTTGAGAACCGTTTTTCTAGTCGCATCTCCAATCTCTCATCCTCAAGACAGAATGAACAATAAGTATTTTCTTACTCCACTGCACATCACTTGTGCGACTACCTAAGTAACTTGACCTCATGGAAATAATAAATAAATGTATAAACGGAGTGATTGTTTGGAAAACGTGCGGTGGTTTTACCATACGAGTTGCTCTGACATTTGTGGTTTGTGGTGAGGAGGTGGACTAAAAAATAATACCACTCTGTCTTCTTCGAGCCCGACACATCATTTCGCCTAGTCCACTTTCAAAAAAAGAAAAGAGATGGCAGTTTCAATTGTGCTATGCCGAGTTATGTGTTGTCTGTAAATATATCTAATCTCTGTATACCAGCCACCAACCTTACAGCCTCTACCAAAGACTAACACCCAAGTTACGTGTAACAAAATTGAATTTGGAGTTTTCTTTAACCTAGGCATCGTTTTTCTTGAGCAAAAAACTGCGACAGCCACCGTCAAACCCACTAAACATCATGACATTATTCGCAGGCTCTCCCTTTCCAGTCAATGATTTGATAACCTCGTTTCCAAGAATGCCACCCAAAACCGCACAAACTGGCGACACTTCTGGGTGCTGAGCAATTTCTGCGAGTGTATCCAAGCTGCAATCTTGAACATCTGAAGACAGTGCAGACGTCGAGAGTTTGTTCATAGATAGCCAATCTTGTGCAAATTTCACGAATTCGGGCTTTGCAACCAAACTCCAATAATCCATCAGTAATCTATGCAACACCAATATGCGAGGCACAGATTTATCCCACCGTCCCTTCGCACTCTCCAATGGGACATCTAGCATATCTGCCATAGAGAGGTACGGATCCACTGACATCAAATCAGATAATTTGTCTTTGCCCAATTCACGTCGAAATTTGTGACTCGCCCCAAAATCAAGATGCGCACAGCCGTCAAAGCCAAAGGTGTCGGTAACAATGAATAACTTTCCCTCCTCTACTTTTCGCAGTGACGCAGAAATTCGCTTTGCCTCATCAACGGTCAAACGACTTGCAATAATAGCATCGAATTGAGTAAAGAAATCATCAGAAAGCTCTGCAATTGGACGCTCCTCGATTGAATTCCTTCCAGCCAATAGCGGATTGAGCTCCTCTACTTTTGGTTGAACAGATTTAGCCACCGTACACTGCGACGTGCCATCCCCATTAGCAGCACTCTCCATGTCCTCCGCATGGAAAAAGGAGCACGGCATCTCACGTACTGCCTCGGGGTATGGGCGACTGTCACAAACAACTGCAGCAACACCCGCAAGCACCAGATTTTTCATTATTTCACATGTCACGCCAGTGAGGTTTATGTATAAGACGCGGGCATTCGACATTTTTTTCTTTATCGATCATATGAATGAAGAAGATGATAACCACGATGAAAAGGGAACGTTAGAAGTTGAAGGTAAGTTGAGTATTGGAACAACGTGACATTACAAAAGCATGGTGTATCTCTAGTGCAATGACACAAAATATTTTTGCTTTGAATCTCAAATGCCAATCGTCGCAACACACCTGAGCATCGGCCCCCCAAAGACGGATCTGACGATCATAAACATCATCATGCTTATCAGCTCGTGGCCCCATGATTACTGTCGCTTCCACACAAGTGTATCAACCGGTGCTGAATAATAAGATCTTGTGCGCTTTTTGTGGGGTATTGTAGAGAGCGAAGATAGCGAGGCAATCAAGAGGATATCGTACTTACCTATGGAAATAAGTTACTCGTATGTTAGGTATGATACCTTCATGCCTTCACCTTTTTGGTTCAGCTTCGTTTTTTGAACTTTGTTACTGTCATTTTTTCTCCTACAATACTTCATTTTCATCACGATACCACCCATGGGGCCAAGCAGCTTCACGTTTGTTACGACCACTGCGATTGC
>JALLBC010000280.1:0-10848 GCA_036939775.1 Skeletonema grethae | reverse complement strand
GTAACTCACAACCTCAACAAAGGCCTTCTCATTTGCAGAACCTTTTCTCACTCACATTTAGAGATAACCTTATTGTGGGACATTTGATGGGGGGCTTAATTCTGAAGTGAGCGGGCGATAACCCCTATTTATGATGAAGTCAACAAAAGATTAAGTTTTCAGCGTCTATTATGGGATAGCGGGCAAGATATTTAGCCCTCTATCCGGCGCCGCTTTCGACATACGCTGGTCGCAGCCTTCGGCGCTGGCGGCGAGCGGCGAGCTTCAGACATGTTGAGTCACAAACCAGCTCACAACTTAGGTACTGACCCGTACTTCATGGATGTAGTCGTAAATACCACTTTTGGCTGTAGTAACGTGTTCATTTATTAGTCATTTATTTGCTACAACAGAGTCAGAGTGTCTCCACTTTGTCATCAACGTCAATGTAAAAGGATTGAACGTTGTATGTCGTTGATTGAGCTGAGTTGCCCATTATCAATTATCATCTGCATGACAGCACAGGGAATCAAGTTATTGAACGTAAATCAGCATTTGACTGAGTTCAAACAGCCTGCCATCAACCATGACAGCTAGAAACAATGTTAATGTTGCTACACCGACCTCCACGCCTCCGTCATCATCTGCCACTACCACAGTTAACGCCACCGCCGCACGGAATGCCACCTCTGTAACCAACAATCTACAATGGCCCGAAGATAAAGGCAGCTCCCGCGACTACAGTGGCACTTCGCCGCCATCTATTTTGCGGAGGTGGTCCTACAGCTACATGAATGGCATCCTCAGTAAAGGTGCTTCGATTCACCGCCATACCAAGCGGCGGCAGAAACGGCGGCGAACTCTTATTGAGGAACGGGAGCGTCGATTGCGTCAGAATCCACATGCTACAGATGATGACTTTGATTTGGATGAACTTGAAGACGATAATGTAAGTCTTGATGAGCAGCAGCAACTGACTCATGCTGACTTATATACGACACCTATGTGCATGAGAGCAGCTGAATTACAGCCCAAGTTCAATTCAATTTATAATGCAAAGAAGGCTGCATCATCATCTGATGCACCAGCTGCGAAATCAAAAAAGAAGAGGATAGCAAATCCCAACAAAACTCTAACTTCCACCCTCTGGGCGATAGCCTCGCCAACTTTCATCCCTGCAGGATTCTGTCAGCTCATCACAGTCGTTGCACAAGTTTCCGTACCATTATTCGTTTGGAGACTGCTCCGTATATTAGAAGAGAATCCGGCTCAATCAGTATTCGTGGATGCTATACCCTATGTGATTTCAATATTCATCATGGATATCCTGAATGCGTATGGGACACATCGTCAAAAGTACTTGGCGTTGCGATCTGGAGTAACGTTACGAGTCTCACTATTGTCAGCAATTTATGAACGTGTATTACAATTGACACCCGAGGGGAGGGCAGGTCTTACCACTGGCTCGATAGCCAATCTATTCGCAATTGATGTTCAAAAACTGTACGAGGTGACTGCGGAAGGTCACTTGTTATGGAGTGCTCCCCTGAGTATGATATTGGTCGCGGTTGCGTTAGTAGTTGTGGTAGGACCAAGTATGGCCGTGGGAATCGTCAGCTTGATATTCTTTGCTCCTGTCGTTCAACGGATTACGAATAAAATGATGGAAATACGGAAACAGAGGGTGAAGGTGACGGATAAACGTGTGGAGATTGTTAATGCAATGTTGCAGGGGATTAAGGTTACAAAACTGAACAATTATGAGTCAAGGTACATTAAACGAATGCATGATATTCGCCGAGAGGAGTTGGCGTTACTTCGGAAGGAGCTATATGTTTGGAGTACAGTCATGGCAGTGCAATTCATTAGTCCTGTGCTAGCTAGTGCTGGGGCTTTTACTGCCTATGTATTGTCAGGGAATTTGTTGACTACCTCCGATGCGTTTACAGCGTTGTTGCTCTTCAACGCACTGCGATTTCCAATCAATTATGCTAGTAGATTGGTGGGGAAGGTTGCGCAAGCAAGAGAAAGTGCAAGGAGGATAGGCATCTTTATGATGAGGGAGGTCCGGACAAATAGTATTTCTGGTGCTGATGTTGTTAATGATAGAGATAGAAAGATTGGCAGCGGCAGCAACAAATGTGACGGTGGCAGTACAAAGCAACTTTCGCAGATTTTAGCGGTCGATAGAGAAGAAGATCGTATCAATGGGTTTTCCGACAATACTAAATGTGAAACGTCATCAACGAGCGAAGAAAGAAATTCTTCCGGTGGCAGTATTGCTCTTCTGGAACAACATTTTTCCATTGAAAATGAACCGTCATTAGTAGTGAAAGATGGGGTGTTTCGGGTAGGGGATGAATCGCCATTTGTTTCATCGGAAGATGACGACGAATCTTGTGGTCTGGGAAGCAATGGGTGTTATACTGTTCGCGGGGTGAATATGTCGGTTAGACCCGGAGAGATCCTCGCTATTGTAGGCCCAGTAGGCAGTGGCAAGTCAACGATCATCAATGCCATCCTTGGGGAAGTATCAGCATCACCATCTACGACAATCGAACGCCGAGGGAAGGTTGCTTACGCCAGTCAAGTTGCGTTCATTCTGAATTCAACAGTACGCGAAAACATTTTGTTTGGTAGTGACTTTGATGTCGCCCGTTACAATCAAGTGTTAGATGCATGTTGCCTCCGTGAAGATATTAAACAACTCTCTCACGGGGATTTAACCGAAATAGGGGAGCGCGGTGTAACTTTGAGTGGTGGACAGAAACAACGTGTTTCATTAGCACGTGTGGTATATTCCAATCCAGATATTGCTTTGTTTGATGATCCACTTAGTGCACTCGACGCAGGCACAGCGCGTATGGTCTTTGAACGATTATTTGAACAATCGGGGAATAAGTTGCTTGCCAATACAGCTACAGTACTTGTGACTCATGCCTCTCATTTCCTGAACCGCGTCGACGAAATAATGGTCGTGGTAGATGGAAGCATACCATTCTGTGGCAACTGGAACAATCTAATGGAGGTCGTTGAGGAAGACCCAAAAGCAAAACTCGCCATCGATTCTATAAGGACCGCTGTCCAAGATGATGGAGGCGAGCAAGAAAACAGTAGTGGATTGAACCACTCGGTATTGAAGAACACTGAAGTTGATAAATTCAAGAAGTTCATGATGAATGATAATGTGGCAGATGCCTTAATGACGAGGGAAACGCGCGAGCACGGACTAACGCGGATATGGGCGTGGCTCCTGTGGTTTCAGTCGGGTGGGGGGACTACCTTTACGATGGGCATCCTTTTCTTGTTTGTATTCGAGAAGTTATTCTATTTTGGCACAGAGTGGTGGATCGCCTTTTGGACACATGGATGCCATGAACCGATGTATGCACTTGGCGTCACATTTCCTCCCCAGTCGGATGGAATACCAGCGCAGTACGGATACCTGCTGGTCTATGCAATACTACTGGTGCTTGCATTCATATGTGCATTTGCCAGAACACTCTGGATCGTCTCAGGAGGCATCCGCTGCTCAAAGAATTTGTACGAAGAAATGACTCACTATGTCCTTCACGCACCCATGTCCTTTTTTGAGACGACACCAATGGGGAGGCTTCTAAACAGATTCACATACGACGCAGAGATTCTCGACGTGACACTTGTCTGGTCTATGAGCATGCTCCTTATCGCGCTGAGTTGGTTTTTGACTGCCCTAGTTGTCATGCTTGTTATTCTTCCGTGGATGATCCTCGTTATGCTCCCGGTGACATTTTTCTATTGGTTAATCCAGATCCACTATCGCAAATCTGGGGCTGACTTGCATAGGCTTGATGCTTTGTCCCGGTCGCCTTTGCAGGCGATGCTCTCAGAAGGAATCGAAGGCGCCGCGACAATCCGAACTTTCAGGAAGGAAGACACCTTCACACGTCGCTTTCATGGCTTTGCCGATAAAAGCACCTCTGCTCAGATGAATTTCCTCAGTGCTCAAAGATGGTTGGGGATTCGAATAGAATTACTTGGAGCTTTCATTGTTTTCGTCGCAAGCATCATAGTTATTAGCTTCAATGGAACGCTTGCACTTGGAGCAGGGGTAGTAGCCCTCCTTATCCGCTGGTCGGCAGGCCTCACAGTTTCTTTGAGCTTCTTAGTGGACAATTGTGCAGAAGCGGAGGGTGCAGTGACTGCCATTGAGCGGATATCAAGGATGACGGAGACCCCTCAAGAATCTAATTTTGACAAGAAGGGAGACTCTGTCGTTGATCCTTCATGGCCAATGAAGGGGGAGCTAGAATTTCGCAATGTTAAGATGCGGTATCGCCCTCGCTTACCCCTAGCTCTCGACGGGCTCTCATTCCGAGTCGAGGCAGGTCAGCATTGTGGTGTGGTTGGTAGGACTGGAGCGGGTAAGAGTACGTTAGCAACGGCGTTGTTTCGCCTTGTCGAAATAGAGAGTGGCAAAATCACAGTCGACAATGTCAACATTTCAAAGTTGGGTCTTTCTGACATTCGTGGTCGGCCGAATGGTATCGCGATCATCCCGCAAGATCCATTCCTATTTGCTGGGACTCTGAGGGAGTGCCTAGATCCTTTCGGAATATCCACGGATGAGAAATTGCTTGATGCACTCGCTTCTGTTCGAATGCTCAGCACGGGAAGAGGCATTGATTATTTAGATTCTCGAGTAGAAGAGGGAGGCGCAAACTACTCTGTTGGCGAGAGAAGTTTACTGGTCCTGGCCCGTGCCATTCTTGCCAAACCGAAGCTTCTCCTCATGGATGAAGCAACTGCCAACATCGACGTAGAGACGGACAGCTTCATTCAAAAGATGTTGCGTACTCGTTTCCAATCGACGACTCTGCTCACTATTGCTCACAGACTTGACACGATCATGGATTATGACAAGATAATTGTCATGGCCGATGGGAAATTGGCCGAGTTTGGCTCGCCATTGGAGTTAATAGAAGAAAATGGAATCTTTCGAGAGCTGGTTGATGCCACGGGAGAAGGTGCTTCGTCTTTAATACAAATGGCTAGAAGTGCTGCCGAAGAAAAGGAAAAGAAGAGCCGAACTAGGGAATCATTTAATTAATTATAATTAAATTCCAACCTTTGAACAATAAAGCATGTTCATTTTCATCACCTCAGCCAAGCACGGTCTCTCTCTCCATAGAGCTACTTTTGTTTGGTATTGTACCTATAATGGTTTCTATTCAATATAGAACTGTATTCGCTGGGTTCTTAATGCTTGATCGGAGGAAAGTTGGACTTACTTTTGTTTGCACGAAGTTTCAAGAAGTAATGCATAATTATATAGTTTAACGCTTCCTTTTTAATAGATCTTATGACCTATCACTTAGAATCCAGCTTGCATGGCGGGCTCAACAGGGGCAGCGGCAGCAGCCTGTTGTTGAGCAATCATCTGTTGCTGAATAGCAGCTTGCTGGGCAGCGGCGGCAGCAGCAGCCTCAGCAGCTTGCTGGGCCTGGAGGATGCTCTCAGGGCTGGGCTCCTCCTTGGGCTCAAGGATAGTAACAACATCATCCAAAGGAATCTTAGGTCCGTTAATTCCCTTAGGATCGTGGGGAAGCATGATGGAAACCTTAATACCAATCATTCCTTGCCTCATGGCAACGTGACGGACGGCAACATCAGTGTAAACTTGTCCAGCATGTCCGGTCTTGATCATGTATCCATCTCCGAACTTCATAGCCTTGGCACGCTGTCCTCTTAGCTTTCCAGACACAATAACCTCACATCCCTTAGCGGAAGCCTCCATAACGAAACGGACAACTCCGTAGCAAGCACGACGGACGGCAAGTCCAGCCAAAAGCTTGAACTTGAGTGATTCGGCCTGAGCCTGAGCACAAAGACCACGGTTCTGAACACGCTCAGCATAAAGCTCAACGGCATTCTCAGCAAAATCGAATCTCTTCTGAACAACAGAGGTCAATTCACGGATGCGTTGTCCCTTCTCTCCAAGAACATTCTGGGTCTTGGTGGCACGGATGATGATTTCAGTGCGGTGGGGAGTGGTACGGACCTCGACACCGGCGTAACCATCCTCAGCGAGCTCGCGGGTGAGGAGCTCGTTGAGCTCGGCGTAGAAAACACCATCAGCGACAAACTTGCGCTTGGTGGACATCTTTGACCTGTTCTTCATCATCTTGGCGGTGTTTTTGGGTGTTAGTAGGTGGTGCTAACAGCGGCGTTGTTGTGCGGTTTGGTGTTGTGTTGAGAGTTGAGATGGGATGACGGGGTGTACGAATTCCTCTGTAGCTCTTGTACGAGTTTTTAGTAAGGAGATAAGTGAGGAAGGGAGATTACGTAGGTAAGATGGTGGGGAAATGATTGGGAGGATCAAACACTCAACACTCTACACTTGTATCTACACTATGTAACTCTAACGTATCTACACTCATCGTTGAAACTACTTCAAGATACTTCGTACTTATTCTCTCTCTCTTGGTAGATACTGTCTCCTTCTATCTACACGCACACAGAGAGATACTCGTCAGATTTAAATATCTCTGAAGAATAGAAGACTATATTATTTTATGCAGTTAATGAAGTAATACAGAAAGGTACATCTACTCTTTACAAATCGTAGCATTTGTCAGATGTTTGTGAATGTTGCCACATCTCCTCATTCAAACGTTGCGAGAGAGAGCTCAATCCCGAGGGTGGCTTGTGTTTGTCCGAAGTTTTGGTTGTTGCCAGTAATTTCTTCTCCACATTTGTTTTACGCTTGCGGCTCTTGTTACCCTTGCTTGTCCTGCTGCGTTTTCCTGATCGGCTAGAACCATTACGTTCAGAGTCATCGTTCTGAGAAGAGAAATCGATGGGTTTATCATTATTCGAATCGTCCACATCAGTGGATGAACCATGAGGCTCAAAATGTGCAGGAGAACCTCCAAGTCGTTTGTTTTGTCCAGCACTACCACTGGGAACAGGAACGGGTCTTTCTGCTCTCCAAGCTAACCCATTATGTGTTCTTGGGACAGCAAACTCGGCTACTGTTGCAGCCACAGTGGATGATGGAGAATAATTAGTCGCTTTTGCCGATAGAGGAGTTCTTGAATTAGACGACGCATTCTCCTTTCCGGGACGTGAGGTGTCTTCGCGAGAAACAAAGGGCAATGATCGACGCTTTCTCACGCGGCCTTCGTCATTCGACCATTCACCCGGGCTGAGGCGGGGACCGGAGGTGACACTTGGGCTGTTCGAGTTTCGAGGAGCGGAAGTTACGCTGGGACTTGATGAGATAGACAAGCTTTGGTTGACATACGACAAGTCATGTTGACTTCTATTGGGACTGGGGCTTGGGGCAAGTAGTTGAGCAGCAAAAGCAAGATCGGTCGTCCCTAAGTTGCCAGATTCTACTGTATCTTTGGCCGATGTCGATGCTTCATTAGCATCACACTTTGAAACTGACTTCTCGATGGATGGTTTGCTCGAGCTTGCTGCTGATGCACGGCTGATAGGAGAATGAGCTTCTTTGCAGGAACTCATCGGTGCTGTAGGCGGTGTATTTACAGTCTTTCGAGCTGAATGAGCTTCTTTCGATGGGCTTGATACTGGAAGAGACTTGTTGCAAGCATCATTAGCAGCAACAGATTTCTTAGCCGGAGAGGCCGGCGAAAGATCGGTAGAATGCTGGGAATTGGTAAGTGGCTCTGCCAGAGGTTCTTCGCCCGCTTTGGCCAGAATGTCGGTATGGGGTAAAGTCACTGACTTGGCATGCTCACCACATGTTGCAGTGGGCTCGTTTACTAAACTGGCATCTAGAGTGTTCTTTGAATTGGGTTCCGTCGCTGTGCGATGAAACTCTGGAGGAGTTGCAGTCTCTTGAACTTGAACATTTCTTTGTTCATGAAGATCCGACGGTGATGCATTCGCCTCAGCTTGGACGTTCACATTGGGCAAGAACATTGACTCGTCTACTTCATCAAATTCTTCGCGGAAGGACGATGCTTTCTCTACTTCATCTGCATTTGACTTATTCGTGACAAAGAGCCTTTTAGATACACCAGACAAAGATGGGTCTTCCTCGTCCTTGTTCATGGTGCTCTCTCCAGCACCTGCACATTTTGCCAAAGCTTCATTATCCTCAGTGTTGTCGACGTCTTCAGCATTGAACACGTCCCGATCTTGAACAAATGCACCAAACTCATTCCACTCAGCGCGACATTCAATCGATGGATGATTGGATCCAGCAGGCTTTGAAAGAAGAATTGTAGCAGGCTCAGCTGACATCGTGGTGTTTGGGTCGGTACCTTCCGCTCGCTCTATTGAATCATACACTGATGAAGTGTTACTGTGGGGTAAAGGTGCAGTCTCGTTTGATTGGAACCTGGGAGAGTAAAAGAGAGGACTGCCAACAGCGGTACATTCGTTTTGCTCTTCTCGGATAATATCGTCAACATTGTCGAGTGAGTTTCGCCGTGGAACCGCCGACCACTTACTACTCTTGTTACTCGTAGGTGGTGTATCTTCATCCTCTCCAATCATTTCAAAAGCAGCCTCGTCTTCATCAAGGGCTTGTTCATCTTCTTGGAATGGATCTTGAACGCTGCCCTCGACTTCACTTCCTTCATCGTCTTCAGCACAAGATTCAACTTCTTCTTGAATGGACTTCTCTGTGACTTCGTTGCCATCGACTTCATCGTCATGATTTGATGAAACTTCTTCTGTATCGGCTTCATCGTCAAACAATGGACTGAGATTTGTCGGAGTAGACTGCTCTCGAGCCGAATCAATCTCAAGTTCTTCTTCCGTGCGTGATCGATGACCTTGACTTGATTCATACTGTTGAATTGCCGATTCTACCTCTTCATCGTCACGCGATGAAGTTGAAGAGTTGGAGTTGCGAATGGCACGTTGCAAAGCTAAAATCTCAGAAGTTGTCATAATGTCTTCCTCCTCCTCTTCTTCATCATCGTCACGTGATACAACAAACTTGAAAGCAATCGCAAGTATTGCAACGCCAACAAATACTGCAACCACAACTGCAACAAAAACTTCATGCATATATGAAGATGAGGTTGATGGACTCTCAATAAAAGAAGACTCCAACTCCTCCATCCTCGTAGTCGTAGTGTCCGTCGACACGATTGAATGACTCTTGACCACATCACGAAGCTTGGCCGAGTGAATCGATGAATGAGAATGCACCAAACCACGCCCACCAACTCCACCCTTGGATGGGACGACAACATTGATCATCCATTGATCCACAACACGCTTCGTCTTGATCATGATGTCTTCCAAAGAAGAATCGTCAAATCTGCTCCACTCTCGCTGTAGAGATACAAGAATGATCCTCTCGTCGTGATAGTTGGTGGTGGAATTGTATCCACTCGTGGAAGAGAAGGAAGTGTATGGAACTTCAATAATGATAGTGGACTGACACCTTGAGAAATGGGCAATATTATCATCTCCATGCACAGTTGTAACGGGGTCACAATCGAGATCCAATGGTCGATCCATGTGAGTGTACAACAGCGGGACATTCTCGTGGGTGACATCCCGTAGCGTAACGAACCAGTTCCTCCTCCTTTCCTCCTCGTTTGGATGTGTAATAGCATCCTCCTCCTCCATGATTGTCAATGGATCAACTCCTTGTCCTCCTTGGAATAGAATATCCACGTGAATTCGAAAGAGTGCGTGACAATTGACACAAATGAAGTCATTGGAGGATGGATCTGTATTGTTGACTGTCGATGCGTCATGCTCACGTGGCATCCTCCCATTCGATTCGTGGGTTGTGAAATCTTCCTCATCGTCTACCACTCCATCCTTGTCATCCTCATCAACAATACCATGAACACCGCCATTCATTTCGTCACTTTGACATAAAGTAACTTCCCTTCTTCCATGCTCCACAAATGACGATGGAGACAAGCATTGCTCCCGCTCCTCCTCCCACTCCTGCCGCCATTCCTCCATCATGGCAAAAGATGACATCACCAAATCATCATTCTCAACCAATGACACATCATTATCGAATACTCCTCCATCATATCCACTCGTAACACTCTCAACGTCCACAAATAAAGCATCTTCCAATGACGAAAATGACCACAGCGCACCCCCCACAATCCACGGATGAAACATACTGATACAATACACTCCCGCAAGTGGTAGCAGTAAACTTAGTCCAATCATGATGGAAATTCTGCGTTGAAATGTTGCACCGTGAATGAATTCTTTGAAAGTCGTGGTGGTGGATTGAGCAGCAGTCGTGATGGTGGCATTTTCGGAATCTACAGAATTGGNTGAAAGTCGTGGTGGTGGATTGAGCAGCAGTCGTGATGGTGGCATTTTCGGAATCTACAGAATTGGTAGTGGTAGCGCCGAGTTTGTTGGAATGGTGAGGGGTATGATTGGTAACGATTGTCGTGTTGGTGGATTGAAAGATGGTGGAGGGGGTAATGTACCTCATGTTGTTGGGATGGTGCGGTCGGTGGGTTTTGAGAACAAATGACGAGAGCGGAGCGAGTGCCGACCGAGAAGAGCGCCGACTAATAGTGATGAAGATATTGATGAGCGGAGCGCGTGCCGCTGAAAGAGAGAGAGAGAGTGCGGTCGATGGATTTGATACTGGCGATGCAGCCAGCGTTGTTGATTGACGAGAGGAGAACAAAGAGTGGCTATGGTGGATGATTGGAATGATCGTGTCGATGAGAGCTCTCGATAGCAGAGTAACGGAGGCGTTATGATCGTCGGAGAGGATTCGGAGAAGATCTGAAGATCGGAGAGAAAGTTTGACTCGACTCCGCGCCCGTCGAAAAGTCACGACATGGCCAGTCACGAGTCGGCAGCCGCTAACCATACTCGGATTTCACGCGTATTCAAATACGCGCAGGTTAG
>JALLBC010000279.1:0-13199 GCA_036939775.1 Skeletonema grethae | reverse complement strand
TAGCTACATCAGGAGAAGAGATGACGCCTCAAAGAAATCTCCACGTTCACAAGCAACACAAATTATGTCGAGTACCTTAAATCCAAATCCAAATGCTCTAAAGTGTGTAGTGTCGTTCAGGTAGATCATTGTTGACGGCAGCATAAGTAGCAATTCAGTACATCAAAGGAGCCGAGACAATCCAAGCTTTTTGGTCACCCTAAGAAACAGTTTCTTCCGAGAAGGGGAAAGAATGAAGTTTTTGCAGCACGATAGAAAAGAGTGACACAACAGCATTTTCTTCAGAGAAGGAAGGGAATTGAAGAAGTTTTGCACTTTTAGTGCAATCTACATACGTGGGAATAGTATGCATCAATTTAAACCAGACCATATTTATCCTTCCCTCTTATCTTCCCTTCATTCACCCCAAACCCTTTCCTCTGTTCGGTGTCTACGATAGCTGAAGAGAGAGACGCAAAACGCAAAGCCATGCCCATGGACGACGACAATGCATTGCCATCTCTTGTTGGCGACGACGTCAATAGCGCTGAGTCGAGCGTGTCCCATTCGTTCTACTCAAATTCACTCTTCTCCGTGACTCGCCGGGGAGACATTTCAGATGATAACTTTTTGCAGCGGCTCAGCATGAAGAGTGTACATCACGACCGCTCGTCCGCGTCGGCCATGGTAACGAATGAGTTGATGATGGCTTCTATTCAGCGGCTTTATGATGATATGGTGGACACATTAGCATGTAGTGACAAAGAAGATGGTGAAATTCTGGATTTGTTTGCAATGGCCAAACGTCTTGAAACTAGTGTAGATGTCACAAACGCTCAATTACCCATGCAAAAACAAATCGACCCTCCCGAGGAAAATGACGTCGAGCCTGGTACGACGACATCGCCGAGAAACTGCAGAAATAAGACGCACATCAGCGCATCAATTCCCCGCGATCGATATCGCAGGATGAATACAGACGGAAATCCACAGATGTACGCACAGAATGGCACAGACGTAGATTCTTTTCAGCATTACAGAAGGCGATACACAGACCCATGTTGCACTGATGAAAAAGAAAGAGATAAACGGAAGCCTGATCCGGTCGGAACTGCCTCAACCCGATTAACCTGCAACATAAAATCTGCCCCTTCCGATGAAGACTCTCTGCTCGAGTTAGCAGGGAGGATGAGCAACTCATGTGGAATCGAGGACACACCATCTATTGAAGGACCAACCGACAGTTACTACGGGGATAATAGCAAACATAGCAGCGCCATTAGTGAAAGTGGTAGCAGTTGTGAAAATCGTTCAAGACGGCGTAAAAGTGTGAGGAGCAGATATCGTTCAAGAAGCCGAAGTGTTAGGAGCAAGAAAAAACATTGGTACGATGACGATGAATATGATGACGAGGAGAGGCAACAGGCAGGTGGCAATTCGAAGGGTTCCAAAATGAAAGGACTTTTCTATTTGATCGCAGGAAAGGCAAATCGAAAAGATAGTATACACAGGCACAGCAGGGACAGAATAAGCAGAAGCATGAGTAGCAGCAGGTACAGTAGCAGGTGCAGCAGTAGGAACAGCAACAGAGGGAGAAGTAGCAGCGGTAGCCTTTCATCCAATTATTCCCGGCAGTCATCAAGAAAATCAGTAAACTCAAGTTATTCATCCTCTCCGCGACGAAAACTGCACAAAAGGACGAATCCTTCAGTACTCTCAGTTGCAGAAGCTGTGGCGTATTTGAACAAGAAAGAGCGTATGGCAAAGTCTCCAAGTCTATCCAGCTTCAGAAGTTACTCGAGTTTAAAGAGCAATGCATCGAAGTCGTCATCAATATCAAGGAATTCCAGAAGATCTTCTGTCTCTAGAAAATCCAATGGTGGGAAGAACACCACTGTTTCGAAGGTTGTTAGCGCTGCAAGTGGATTGAAGAAAAAGATACGACGGCGAGTTGTGTGAGAGAAGACGACAAAGGCTGCCTGATAAAGTATATAGCTCTAAAAGTAAAGAAGGAAGAGCTCTGTGATAGCACTAGATACTATGATGTTGATCCAGCCTGACCTGCGACATGCTTTCATCTTTTTCATTCCAGTGTAGCTGAGGTCTGAATCTACCTAAGAGTCAGTCAAGACTGGACCTTGGTTTTGCTCGTCCTGGAAAATGGGTTTACGCTGAAAAGCTATCTCGACAACCAATACCGAAACCCACACAAGCAATGAGTGCAATTGCAACCAAAAGAGATAGCATAACAGAAATTTTATAGTACCATACGATGAGGGGCGACAACAAAGCCCAATCAAACGATAAGTGCAGATCTATGTAAGAGCGATGCTGGGCCTTGATGCTGGGGACAAATGAGAAATGAGGAGGAAGACACCCGTCTCGACTGTCCATCACATCATACCACAAAAAACAAAAAGCTCGATAACAGAAAACAGAAACCTGCCAAAAATCCTACCACTACCACAAAACCATCCAATCACCACCACACCATCACCATGACCGACGAATCCGACGCCAGTTCAACTTCTTCTAGCGGTAGCAGTAGGGAGGAAGAAGAAGTTAACAAACATCCCAATAAGAAACAACGCACTGTCCCTCCTCCACTCGAGATAGCGCCAACAGCCGACGCTGCAAATTCAGCTATCCAAAAACAATCTGCATCTGCGTCCATCATCGGTAACACCAACAATAAATCCAATCGACTCATCGTTCTGCTTGACCAAGCCAAACTCGAAACAATCAAGAACCGCAAAGGAAATTATGAGCTCCTCAATTGCGATGATCATCGTGACATATGCAAAAAGAAGTTGAAAAAGGATCCGAAAGAATTCCGTCCAGATATTTGCCATCAAGAATTATTGGCTCTATTGGACAGCCCACTAAACAAGGCAGGATTGCTCCAGGTGTTCATTAGGACCAGTCGAAATGTTTTGATCGAGTTGCACCCTAGCGTACGTGTTCCAAGAACATACAAGAGATTTGCTGGCTTGATGGTTCAATTACTGCACAAGATGAAAATCAAGGCAAGTGACAATGGCACTACGTTGATGAAGGTAATCAAGAATCCGTTTTCACAACATTTACCAGTCGGT
Organism: Skeletonema grethae; assembly: GCA_036939775.1. Taxonomy (NCBI): domain Eukaryota; phylum Bacillariophyta; class Thalassiosirophyceae; order Thalassiosirales; family Thalassiosiraceae; genus Skeletonema; species Skeletonema grethae. The sequence goes on along the minus strand of JALLBC010000279.1, from coordinate 10,125 downwards.
ACAAGAGTCTATGGAATGAGCTGTAAGGGATTGCTGTATTCTCCGCACAACTTGGCGAAACAATTGGTACCTTCAGAACCGACTGAGGGACAAAGTCAAGTCTGCTTTATTATTGGTGCGATGGCTGCAGGACACGTGACAACAGAGGATCATCCTTACATTGAGAAGATGTTCAGTATTTCGGAGTATCCATTGAGTGGAGCGGCGGCAATTAATAGGATTTTAGGTTCCATTGAACATCAGTGGGGTATTGTTTAGGTGTAGGATAAAAACTTGCTGCATTTTGAAGTAGATGGAACATTAGTGGGGTAGGATGTGTATGAATGATGTTTGTACTACGAAAGAACATAATTCTTTTTAGATTGCTACTGTGTGAAGAGAACTAATTTCATTTCATTTCATTTGCATCTTCATAATGGACAATCAGATTTTGGCATATCTGCGGTCGTCCTTTCCGCTCTTTGTTCTAGCTTGCTCTTGTGTAGAGCGGGGATGTTCACTGTTCACTGCTTGGGCCCTTTCCATCCCTTTGACAATAAATTGCCATCCATTATCTCAACTCATCAAATAATGAAGCTACTGTCTTTTACGCTGGAAAATGTATGAGAAACTACCAATTTGAAGAAAATACTGACAATGATGCACGATTGGAAAACCCTTCCAAATTCCACCAGCCAATAAAACGCCCCAACCCCAACACTTCCACCTCATAAATAATACTTCGATTTATCCGCAGCAAATCGATGCCAACGCAGCCGCCATCTGCAAAGCCATGTCCAGAACAGTTACCTACGAACCTAAAGATGATGCCTCCAATGAACGAAGAGGCGACAACGCCTCTCCGCCGCCAATATGACGCCTTTAACCAACAGGTTGCTGTCACAACAGAAATGCCGATTCCAGCATGTAATATGCCACGGCGCCAAAATAGCTCCGACGATGATTTATTGTTCCTCCACCCCGGGCCTGTAGACCTAATCTACGGTGCAGAAAATCCTCTTCGCACGGAGATTGTGGCTCGTCACTTGTCTTCAGTGAGGAGACGCCGGAAGAGAATTCATCACCTTAGCCTCTTGGGATCAGAGTTAGTCGACCCCAAGGGAATATTCCGATTGCTGGGAAAGAAGCTCAAGAAATTTAATGTCAAGGAACTAGCCATCAGCCAGATCCCAAGCATGGGCAATGAAGAGCTCATTTCACTATCACCTTTTTTGAATTCTACCAAGACACTGAAAATACTAGACTTATCAGGAGCACGGTTTGATGCCAAAGCCCTGCAAGAGATCCGTTGTTTTTTCATGAAAAATCCGTCTCTGGAAGTCCTCATACTGGGGGACAACGAATGTGTTGGAGACAAGGGAGCCGCTGTAGTTTCAACACTCCAAGAGGGAAGGGGAATGTTGAGGACACTCTCTATGCGAGGCTGTGGTTTGGGCAGCTCTGGAGTTGCTTCGATATCCAAGTTTTTGGGCAATTCTCCCTCTCTGCGAGTGCTGGAATTGAGCAATAACGTTATTGGCGATGCTGGAGTTGAACTCCTAGCAGAATCAATCAAGACCCAACACTGTCAGCTTGAGTTCCTTGGATTAAATTCCGTGGAAGTTGGAGACAGAGGCGTCCTCGTTCTTGCTGATGCAGTAAAAACTGATCGCTCCCTAAACTCCCTCTCGCTGCAGAACAACAGAGGGATTACTAGTTTTGGTGCTGCCCATCTATTCAAGTCGGTGTATAACACACAATCCCTCCAATCCGTATTGGCATGTAATCATGTCCTAACGAATATTGATATTAGGGGGTGCAGTCGTATCGGAGGGTCTCTGCTCAAGTTAGGAGAAGAACTCCTTTCCACGCAGTCAATGGCTACACACCAAGTGATCCGCTTCAAAGTATCAACGTATACCGAGAAGAAAGGGAACGGAATTGTCCTTGAAGGCTTTGATCCAAAACTACTGCCACACATTCTATCATTTGTTGGCAAATCGAATGGTCTCAGCTATTTGTTTCAAAGCATCAGAAGCATGCCTCCGTTACACTCCCAGTATGCGTTGTGTGCAAAGGCAGAAGATGCAAAGTTCAATGACTTCTTAGAGAGTTTGAAGGTCCCCAAGAGAACGAAGAAGTTTTATGATCGTTTTGCATCACCATTCCCGAAGCCACGGCCCATCATGCGTTATCAGTGCGGACGCTTTGCCAACAAGCACGAAGTCGCTATGAAATCATTATCATGTAATAATAAGTTTAAGAGTTCGTTATCAACACAAAGAAAGCTCCCCTTTCTGGCCCATTCTTCCCCTCTCGTATATTGTGACACCACAAAGCTCTTAACTTCCTCTATGGAAACACTCTACCCCAGAGGCTTCACAATTTGGTTTGTACAAAGATTTAATTAAAGCAATGTACCTGTTATCATATCAGCTGAAACTATTATTTACATAAATAGTCACAATGAAAACTTAATGGGTTTCACTGTACCGTTCTTCGCACTCTCATATTATCTCTCAACGCTATCCATGCCTGAGTATTGCTCACCCTTGCCAAACATCTACATCTCACGCAGCTAAAATTCCTGCGGACTGATGAAGACCCAGAGAAACGATTGACTCTCCGCTGCGAGCTAGAAACACCTGAATCATTCACATCAATAATTGCTTCGTTGTCAAAGTGGTTGTTACTTGTCTCCATCTCAAGTTCTACTGCCTCCCAATAAGTTTCGCCATCAGTTTCAGCAGAGTCATCTGATGAGTAATTGCTATCATCATCACTGTCATTATCACTGTCGGAACTATCCCTCCTTCGGAGTAAGGGATGTCTGCTTTGAAGTAAGAGTGGGATGCCTCGAATGCCTCCAAACTGGCGACCAACAACATTGTCTACCGTGTGATGGTTTTGACGCGTAAGCAAGGGAGAAAAAGAAGTTCCCTCGCCAGAAGGAGAACGACTAACGAGAGATGGTAAGGAGCAGTCATCCTCATCGTCTGAGCTGTCGCTTCGTGTCACCAAAGATGGCAGGGAGCCATATGTCATTACCTCATTTTCCTCATCGTCCGAGCTGTCCTCGTCCGAGCTATCCTCAATAGAGCTATCGTCAACAGAGCTATCGTCGTCAGAGCTATCGCCGCGTTGAACTAATGCTGGCAAGCTTCCAAAGGAGGCGTTATCATCGATATCAGTCCCTTCGACTGGGTCCCTCATAGGAGGTAAATCCCTCCTCCTGGGTGCAAATAATAGGCTAGGCGGCGTCATAATATCAACAGGCGTGGGGACATCCGGCGCTTCAGTTAAAGCAGCACGCATTGTTTGGCTAGGTACACTAGCTATAGCACTTCGGTGTCTTGATGCTTCTAAGCGGTCGATCAATCGCAGATCGGCAAACATGTTCATGAAATCCCGATTGATCCGGGCGGTGTCACTTTGAGCGGCCGCATCGTTGTTGCGGCGGCTTCTTCTAGCATTAGTGGAGCTGCTCTCCGGGGGTACTTCTTTCGAGTTCATGGTGAAGTAATCTCTCCCCTGAGGCTGCTACTTAAATACTTTTGAATGATGCACCTAAGTACTGCATACTGCGAACATGGAACAAGTGTTGCAAATTTTAGTTTCATGTTTGTTTCCCATTTATTTCGCATTGCCGTTTTCCACAAGGGGTTTTCCATCCATGAGTTTTTTCGTGCAACATCCTCGCTAAATTAGTCGGCGGTCCTTCCGTCGCCATACACCTCTCCGCTCTCCCTCGCTCCTCTCTCAAGATTTTTATCTTTAGTCCGCTGCGCCCGCTGCCGCTGACCGACCGCTGAATCATTGCTTAGGATCCTACCATAGCTTCTCTTAGAACTACCATACCACTGTCTATCCCAACATGAACCGGTTCGCTAGCTCCATTGTCCAGCAGTCCTCCAAGCGTCTGCTGTCCTCGCAGTACGCGCCAGGACTCTACGTCACCCGCCGCTCTTTTGCCGCCGCAGGAGACAAATTCAACCGTGACAAACCTCATGTCAACATTGGTACCATTGGCCATGTCGATCACGGAAAAACGACGCTTACACAGGCCATCACCAAGGTCCTTTCCGAAAAGGGATGGAGTGAAGCCATGACCTACGAAGATATTGATCGCGCTCCTGAAGAAAAGTCGAGGAAGATTACCATCAACACCAGTCACATTGAATACGAGACAGCCACAAGGCACTATGGACACATTGATTGTCCTGGGCATGCGGATTACGTCAAGAACATGATTACCGGAGCAGCTCAGATGGATGGTGGTATTCTTGTCGTGGGTAAGTCGATGCATTGCCATATTAACGCATGAAATGCTCTAATACTTGCTCTCGATGTTTTTACATCTCATGATTTTTAACTTTATGCACTCGTGTCTCTTTCCAATTTTCTTGTCAGCTGCCACTGATGGACCCATGCCCCAGACCCGTGAGCACATTCTTCTTGCCAAGCAAGTAGGTATTCCCAAACTTGTCGTCTTCCTCAACAAATGCGACATGGTTGACGATGAAGAACTCCTTGAACTTGTCGAGATGGAAATTCGTGAACTCCTCGACTTTTATGAATTCGATGGTGACGAAACTCCCATTGTTCGTGGATCGGCATTGGCTGCAGCTGAGGGGCGTGACCCAGAATTGGGCGCAGATGCAGTTCTAGAGTTGATGCAGGCTGTTGATGACACTATCCCAGAACCCGAAAGGGATATGGACAAACCTTTCTTGATGCCTGTCGAGGATGTCTTTAGCATTGCTGGGCGTGGAACCGTTGTGACCGGCAGGATCGAGCAAGGACAACTTAATGTTGGTGATGACTTGGAGGTTATTGGATTCAACAACAATCAAAAGACTACCTGTACTGGAGTAGAAATGTTCAAGAAATTATTGGATTACGGTATGGCTGGTGACAATGTTGGAGCACTGCTTCGTGGTTTGAAGAGAGAAGATGTAAGGCGTGGACAGGTTCTCTGCAAGCCAGGAACATTGAGCACTGCGACCAAGTTCGAGGCTGAGGTTTATTGCTTGAACAAAGATGAGGGTGGACGACACACACCTTTCTTTTCTAACTACCGACCACAATTCTTCTTCCGTACCGCCGATATCACTGGTGATTTGAAGCTTAAAGAGGGAACTGAGATGGTCATGCCTGGAGACAACACAACCATGGATGTAGAGTTAATCACCCCCGTTCCGATTGAGGCTGGTCTTCGTTTTACCATGAGAGAAGGAGGTCGTACAGTTGGTACTGGTATCGTAACAAAAATTGATGAGTAGAGATGAAGTATGTAGATGATGTGTCTGACGCTCTACCTACTCAATTAATACGTTAGGAATTCAATTTCAAACAAAGCTCCAAGGGCAAAGGTGCAATGTGTCAACATTGCTGAACATTATGGATCATAAGTCCAGAATGTCATTATTTTTGAAATCATCATCTCCTGTCCGTGCATCAACACCGCCCTCTTTCCCCTGGCAATTCATGAGATGAACTAAATTCTTGGCCCTCTGTGCAAATTCACTACCGATGCTCACAACGCTCTGAGCAGAACTGCTTGCTTTCCGATTTCTTAAAGAGGTCATGTCAAATGTACTTCCATCCATTCCGTGAAAATGATAGAAATTATTCTTGTTGCCTGGAGTGGTAGCATTCCCCTCCACAACACCAGAACGAGGTTGTGAATCTTGACCATTGGCGTGAGAAGTATCCCTCTCTTGTTGTTGGTGACTCTGTAGCTGCAATCTCAGCTCATTATATTTCCGTCTAATTTGATCATTTCTCATCTTCTCTTGTGAAAGTTGCGATTCCCAATCTTCTCTTGCAAGTAAAAAGTCTGCCTTGATTTTGGCCAGTGACTGCTCTAAACGATCTTCCTTTCGACTGCTGCTTCGTTTTGCTTCTCCTAAAGCGGTCCAAAACTTTTCACTCACTGTTTGCAGTGGACTCATATTGTAAACAGGCGCTGCTAATATCTCCTTCATCTCTTCGACTAAGCTATTCAATGCCTCTTCAGCCGATTGTTCCACATATGAACTAGAAACATCAGTCATTCCCGCAGTGTGACCATCAAAGCTGCTCCCAAAGGTAGAATCGCCCCAGTCACGAGAACCAGAAATATCATGTCCTTTGGAAGACCCAGAATATTTGAGTGGATTTGGCCGACTTAAAACACAATCACTCCTTTCCTTGATATCCATTTGTGAGTATTTGCCCTGACTCAATGTCAATCCACTTCTCAGCACGTCGTCCATTGCATACTTCAAAATAGCACAGGATCGGTCGGCACTCATACTTTCTGCTCTCGCCACTGCCAGCTGAAGCCTCCCCCTGTGATCGGAATCCACCGGAAGTAAGGCCGACGCCGACGCACAAGCATTTTCATACATTTGCTGACACTCCCCGAATCGATTCGCATCTCTGTACGGTTGTCCCTTTTTAATTGCCTCAATGAGCACATCTCTCACGTCTTGATCGATTAATTCCTCATGCCGATGATCCTGAGACGTGGACGTATTTAAATTATTTTCCCCACTCTTGCCCCCTGCAGCAGTGGCAGGGCGGTCATCATCAATTCCAAAATCACCGCCGCCCCCCTCACCACCACCAGTCCTAGCATTCTGCCCATAAAGCAATCGCTCCACATCATCTTCACTCACCGTCCCACTCTCCAACAGCCGCTTCCTCCACTCCGCCTCCCCCCTCTCCCGCTCCACAGCCGCTCCCTCCATATGCGCCGCCTCCACGACATGCTGGAACAATTTTTGTACGTCCGCAAAGGCATCGATAATGGCCTCTCCCATGGCATCGTATCCCGCTGAATAATGTGTCATTAATTTCTCAGCGATGGAGAGGAGACCATCTTCGTGACCGGAGAGGGCATCCACGAGCAGTTCGGGGGTGATTAGGGCGTCGTTGTTCTCGGCTTCCATTTCGTTGCTGATCATGTATCGTACGATATGATGTGTTTTTAATAATTTCTGTGGTCGTCGTTACTCTTTTCGAACCAAGTCGTCTACGTCTCCAACGTTACAGCAGCAACAGCAACAGCAACCAATGCAATATGAATCCTTTCTATCATAAACGGTTCCCGCCCCTGCATAACATATGAATCAATCAATTCACAATTGTGAGATCGTCGTATCATGCTTCATGGGGGCGCGAGACTTTTTTGGAAAGTGGAAGTGATTGAATCTCTGTCGGAAATGGGAGAAATGAAGAAAGAAACGAGAACCTACAAACACTACATTAGACAAAAGCCGTCTCGTCCACAAATGTCTTTAAAGCGCGCAGCGGTACTCAAACAGTGGTGGCCGCCGCTACCGCCCCCAAAAATTGAGGAAACCACACACAAACGACAAACGTGATGCAACTAACACTCACACACACCGCTTTTGCACATCACATGCATGCACTACATAACAGCCGAATGACTGTTGGAACATTTACACACATATTAGCTCAATCAACTTCCCTTGTAGCAACCAAACTACTGTGACCAAATCTCTCCTACCGACACATGAAAATCAGCTGAGCGGTTGTAGCTGTGTGCATCCTTGACACTTTTCATCTTTTGAAGGGGGACTTTATTCTCCAAGGAAGGGTCAGCCAGAATCCTCTGCTAACCCACTGTGCGCTCTAACGGCGTCAAGCAGTATCGCAGCCCCGCCGACCATCCATCATTACAAAAATTATGGCCGACTATCGGCGAAAATCGGACGATGGTCCCGCCCCCGCCCCACAAAGGTCAATTCAGCGCCGGTCCAGTGACCAGCAATTAGAACGCCAACACAGAGGTCGCCGTCCCACCCAATACACAGACTCTTACGCTCCCAAGGCATTCTCTAGAAAAAATAAGCTCAAGAGGTCATCTAGTCTCGATCGTTCCGAAGACGATGGCGACCATGCCCGTGATCATCTTAAGCAGGGCACAAGCGCCGCCGCCGCCACCGCTTCCCCCGATCGTGATGGGCAGGGAAGTCCAACCCACCACAACAGATCAGCTGTTGAAACACAACCGAATAACACAAGGGAGGTAATACGACAACGACAACAACGCCGTGCCTCGCTCGAAAGTCGCACCAGGCAACAAAGCTCCGTTAAACAGAGCAAACAATCATCTCCTTCCACCAAAAAAAGCGAGCCTACCGAACAGCAAATTGCCGAGTATGCAGGAAAGCGTGCCTTGTTGCGCCTAGAACAAGAATTTGCGGACTCCTCTGCACACAACAGGGACGATGACGGTCATGAATACTTTAGAAGCGTTATGGATCGTAGAAAACTTGCACGTGTGCCCCAGGTTAACAAGCAAGATTTAATCATCGGGGAGTACTTGGGCAGAGGGAATTTCTGTGATGTGTTTGAGGTGAAATGGATTCTGGAAGATGAGCGCTATAGTAGGGCAAGGCAATGTACTGGTAGTGCTCGTCAATTTTCCTCATCGGTAACTATTAATCGGCCTCCTGAGGCTGTGGGAGATGATTCCAGTCATTCATTGGAAAATCGTAGTGATCGTCGTGCTTCTCGTAAAAAAATTGCCTCATCGATAACCTCATCATTCACCATTGGTAGACGGCCTTCGTTTCTGAGCGATTCAAACCATTCAATCGAAGACCTTGAATCTAACATGGAGTCAATGGCACTACAGGCTAGCAACGACTTAAGCCTGCTGGCGGACGAAAGTAGTGGGGCTCCAAGACCAAGAACACGAAGGTCAATATCACAAGTCAGTGTGGTGCTAAATGCTACACCGGCGTCATTTAGGGATCCCAACGTTTTGGCGCTGAAATGTCTTCGACCAGCGGTGCGTGCACAACCTAGAAAGTTTGTGATTGGGGCAGAAGATTTAGCTCATGAAACAGCACTTTTGGCATGTTTGGACCACCCAAACATTATTGCACTCTACGGACGAGCAGAGGGGTGCTTTAGCAAAGCGTTTCAAATGCGCCCAAAGTCAGTGGAGAATGACTATGATAAGTCTTCAGATGGGGAGGGGAAGAAAATGAGTAATGAAGGATATTTCATCATATTGGACAGGCTGATGGCCACTTTGACGGGAAGGATTGATGAATGGATGGATGAATGTCGGGCAATCACCGGTGCCATAACCACGGCAGCGGATGGGTCACCACCGTCACCAAATAAAGATGATCCAGATATGCCTCCTGAAACAAATCTTCGTGAGCATTTATACAAACGACTCAAGGCTGCTTACTGTATTGCTGATGCTTTGGAATACCTCCACTCTCGCCATGTTGTATTTCGAGACTTGAAACCCGCAAACGTGGGTTTTGATTGCAATGACTGTGTGAAAATCTTTGATTTTGGGTTTGCCACAAGTATTGCTCCATTGTTAAATCAGGAATATCAAGGCTACGGACCGCTGACAGAAACATGTGGTACAAGACGTTACATGGCACCAGAGGTAGCCTTGAAATTGGGATACGGGAAAGAAGTTGACGTTTACTCATTCGGGATGCTTCTTTGGGAGATATGTGTGCTGGAAAAACCCTTTGACTCAATCCAGTCAGTGGAGGAGTTTCATGACTTGGTAGTGTTATGTGGGAAACGTCCATCGTTGCATAGCGACCCTCTATGGACTCCCAGTCTCAAACATTTAATGTCAAGATGTTGGAGTACAGACCCTTTGGATAGGCCAACTATGGTGGAGGTAAAGACTATGCTATGCAATGTTTTGAGGGATATGAATATGAAAGAAATGCAGAACGGGGATGGCAGTAGTGGTCAACCGCAGGAGCCGCAACATCATAACTTTATCAGCAAGTGGAGAAGAAGAGTATCGCTTTAGATATAGAGTCCTTAGAATGACGGACAAATTGTGGTTATTTACGCATAATGTTTAATTTTTTAATGTTAATCGGGAAAACAAAGTACGATTATTGTAGCAAGTGCAAGCGAGTACAAGTGCGATTGAATGTTGAAAAGATGAGGCCGAGTCAATTACTGTGTGTGTTTTGTACCTTTTTCTCCTTTACGAGATAGTCATCGCTATTTATGAATTAAACTTGCTGCCGACCTCCCAACGCAAAACATGACAGCCTTTTCCTACCACACTTCATTAGGTTGCCAAGTACTTATCGCAGGGCAAAGAGTCTAGAGAAGACAACGAGTTGACTACATCAT
>JALLBC010000278.1:0-13233 GCA_036939775.1 Skeletonema grethae | reverse complement strand
TCACTAGAGGGCAACCATTTCTCGCTTTTCATGGATTTGGGAGCTCTACACCCTCATCTAGAACTCATTGGAAGCTCTTCGGTCTCGTTGTTAGTATCTCACGACAGCCCTCAAACACTTGCCTCCATGCAAGGTTTCGATTGCATCATTTGTCTTTTCAACTCCATCTAACGTGTGAGTAATGAAGTGGTCAATTGGTAACTTTCCGGCCACGCATCGCTGTACCAGTAGAGGTACATCACGTCTACTCTTGAACCCTCCAAAAGCAGTACCTTTCCACGTCCTGCCAGTAACAAGCTGGAACGGCCTTGTACTAATCTCGTGCCCGCTTGCGGCAACTCCAATAATACAAGAAGTGCCCCAGCCACGATGAGCACATTCCAGCGCACTGCGCATCACGTTGGTGTGGCCTGTGCAATCAAAAGTGTAATCAGCACCCCACTGCGTCATCTCTACAATGTGATTTTGCACTGGCTTGTCCAACTTACTGCTGTCCACACAGTCGGTTGCTCCGAGTTTTACAGCCGCAGGAAACTTATCAGGGTTGATATCGACAGCAATGATACGTCCAGCGCCTGCCATCTTTGCTCCTTGAATGACAGCGAGCCCTACCGCTCCAAGACCGAAGACCGCAACGCTCGAATTGGGCTCTACCTCGCATGTATTCCACACTGCACCAAGCTGATAGAGCGTACAAGTTTAAGTCAATATTGGTTAAGCACAATGTTCGATGAAACGTTCGCAGGCAGAAACAGAGAAAGAAAGCTTACCCCAGTCGATACCCCACAGCCAAATAGACATGCTTTTTGAAGTGGCAGCTCCTTGCTAATTTTAGCACAAGATATCTCGGCCAGCACAGTGTATTCCGCCATCGTTGAACATCCCATGAAATGGTATATAGGATTGCCATCCTTATCCTTGAAGCGAGAGGTGCCATCGGGCATTAGCCCCTGACCCTGTGTGCCCCTAATTACGGGACAGAGATTTGTCTTGGGGCTTTGACAAAAGATGCACCCGGGGGTAGCGCATTGAGGTGTGTAGCATGGAATCACATGATCTCCAGGCTTTACAGATGTGACTCCCTCTCCGACGGATTCAACGATACACCCAGCCTCGTGTCCAAGAATAGAAGGGAATAGTCCCTCTGGATCGTGACCATCAAGAGTGTAGATATCGGTGTGACAAAGAGCATTTGCCATCACTTTGACTCTCACTTCCCCCTTTTGCGGAACGCCAACAGTAATCGTTTCTAAAGTCAAAGGCTGCTTTGGCGCACGTGCTACCATAGCTTGGCATGTAATCGTCTTTCCTGTTGTAGAGCTAAAGTCTAATGAAGACGAAGACTCCAACACCAATATCTCTGCATACTTTGATCTCAATCGCTTGGCATGAAAGGAAATGTGATCACCGATGAAAGATGCAATAAAGTAATACGAGTGATCATATCCATCCCTCATGTTCAATGTCACCTTTTGTCCAACACTCTTAGCAGCGTCGACAAAATTTTCGGGAAGGAGTTGGCCCCCGGACAGAAAGTTATCATCAGCTCCCTGCTCAATCAAGATTTCATCGTAGACAGTAGCACCACCATTTTCAGAAAGTAGCACAGTTGCATCATGAGCAAGACCGGCATCGATGCTTCCCAGGTATGCCTTGAAAGCCTTCTCTCCCCAAGGACAATTGGTAGGATTACAAATTGGTGAAAATGCACTGACAGAAACCCAGGACTTGTTGTTATCTTTCAACGCAATCGTTAGCGCACCGTGACCTCCCATAGAATGTCCAGTGATGGATCTCAATCCCTGCTTTCCAATGTTAAACTGCTCTTCCAATAAAGCTGGCAACTCCTCTGTAACGTACGAATACATTTGATAATGCTTTGAATACGGTTCTTGCGTCGCATTGACATAAAACCCAGCTCCAACACCAAGATCATACGAATCAACATTTGGTACATCCTCTCCACGAGGACTCGTGTCGGGCATGACAAGCGCCACACTTTCACGTTCTGCATGTGAGAATGCTCCTGCCTTCATTGCAAAGTTTGTATCGTCACATGTTAGACCGGACAGCCAGTAGATGACTGGGACATTCTCCTTGTTGATGGCACTTTCATCCATGTTGGTGGCAAATCTTGATGGGACGAAGAGACCGAATGTCATGGAGGTTTGAGTGGAGGTTGAATCATGGGAGATTCGATAGTAGCTGCCCGAGCCTACACGGGTAGTGAGATGAATTTGTAGCTCGTCATGTGCCAGTTCGCTTTCTAATCTTTATGCTATAGTTGTGTTATTGTCCGGTTGTCTATTGCATCATTAGTAGTCTGTACTGACGTTTTTCAGAGGATTTCAATAATGCTATGAGATTTGGGGATGGCATCACTGATCACTGCATCACTTTTGTGGTCGGCTGGCGCGCCACATTCAGATCCAAATCCTGGCTACATACCGTAGGAATCAATACTGATTTTTGCGTCTCGCCTCATCGCCACAAACAAAATCAAAATCTTTCTTCGGCAATTCTTCTGCCGGATCTGAACTTCCAGCATGATCATGAATACAAATGCACATGTATTTAGCGCAGCAGCCAACCAAAAGCAATTAATCTTCGGAAAGCATTCCATAAAATAATAAACAACAAAACAACAACAACGATGATCTCGGCATCTCGAGCCGTAGCGGCTGCGCGGCGCCAGGCTACACGTACTCGCGTTGCATCTCTTCTGGCGACACCATCACGTTCTGGCAATCAAAGTGCTCACAAAATTGCAAACAACTTTCGCCAACACAACTACCAGTACCAGCACCGTTACTTTGCGGCTCTTTCTTCACTTAACGAGCCCACTCTCTTCGCGGCCAGCAGCAGCGCTGAAGTTGATGCGCTCTCAAACAGTGACGGAGTTTCAACCAGCTCCCTCCGCTCTGACGTGCGCACCATGGGCACACTCCTCGGAGATGCCATCGCTTTGCACCACGGTGAAGATATCCTAGAAAAGGTGGAGGCACTACGCAGCATGGCCAAGGAGAGCCGTCAGCAGGAGCAGGCGGAAGGGCGTCTCGATTCCATGGTGCAATTTGTTGAAAAGTTATCTCCCGAGGAATTGGTCATCATCTCCCGCGCATTTGCACACTTTTTGGGTATTGCCAACGCTGCCGAGGCACATGAACGTTGTCGCAGGCTCAAAATGGCCTTGTCCAGTGAAGTGAATGATTACAATCCCGAAAATGGAGGAAAGGCGCCTGCTCCTATTGGAGCGTTGCATGCCAACAAGCGCGATTCCGCTGCCGGTGTCATGTCCAATCTTCTCTACAGTGATGACGGAAGCACTCCTACCAAGGATGAAATATTCAAATCACTCACAAGTCAAACTGTCGAAATTGTATTGACCGCACATCCAACTCAGGTCAATCGTCGTACTCTATTGGAGAAACATTCTCGTGTCCAAAAGATTCTCAATGAGGCGGATGAAGTCCGCAGCAGCAAGGGCACATCCTACAGACAACAGCAACTCAATGATGCATTACGTCGTGAGATTGCTTCCATTTGGCAGACGGATGAGGTATCCCGTGTCAAACCCAGTCCTCAGTCGGAGGCCGAACGTGGAACATTGGTGATTGAGACAGTTTTGTGGGAAGTTTTGCCCAACTACTTGCGCAAGTTGGACGCCACAATGAAATCTTCCATGGGGGATGAGTATAGTTTGCCATTGACAGCGTCTCCTTTCAAATTCGCCTCATGGATGGGTGGAGACAGAGATGGTAACCCCAACGTTACTCCAAATGTCACCAGAGAAGTCTGTCTTACCAATCGAATCAAGGCTGCAGAGCTGCTGGAGAAGGATATTCGTGAAATTATGGGATCTTTGTCGGGCAATCCTCCCCGAGGCATGGATGATACGTGCAGATTTGAAAGTGCGGCAATGCAACGCATTCGTGATCGTGTAGGAATGGACAGTCGTGCTCCTTACCGAAGTTTCTTGCATCCAGTTGCCGAGAGATTGGCAAATACGTCAGCATGGGCTAGAGCGGAGCTACTGAAGGTTCAGAAGGGCGGTGTGTCTGACGAGGGTTCATTGTTCTCTACCGAGGACATCTTTTTGGACAAGGCTGAACTTATGGAGGACTTGATCACTGTTCATGAATCTCTATGTGATACCGGTAATGCCGTGGCGGCTGATGGTCGGCTTGTCGATGTCATCCGCAAGGTGTCGGCATTTGGTCTTACTCTTGTTCCATTGGATGTGCGTCAGGAAAGTGACCGTCACTCGGAGGCATTGGATTGCATCACGAGATATCTTGGACTCGGAAGTTATTTGCAGTGGGACGAAGCCGCACGCGTGAATTGGATCACGAACCAATTGCAAAGCAAACGCCCTCTAATTCGATCAGGTGCATGGAATGAAAGCGACGAGATATTCACCCCGACAGCGGTTGACACGTTGGAGACATTCAAAATGATTTCTGAGCAGTACGATGAGAGTTTGGGAGCTTATGTCATTAGTCAATGTACTTCTGCTTCTGATATTATGGCCGTTCTTCTTCTTCAAAGAGATGCGGGTGTGAAGAAGCCACTGCGTGTTGTGCCTCTGTTTGAGACTCTTGATGATCTCAATGGTGCTGCCGCCACGATGGACCAGCTCTTCAACATCCCGGCCTATGTTGGCAGCCTTGAGGGAAGAAAGCAGGAAGTCATGATTGGCTACTCTGATTCCGCAAAGGATGCTGGTAGACTCGCTGCCACCTGGGCTCAGTACGAAAAGCAGTTGGAGCTTGTAGAGGTGGCCAAGAAACATTCCGTTGATATGACTTTCTTCCATGGAAAGGGAGGAACAGTTGGTCGCGGAGGTAACCCCAACACCTTCAATGGAATCGTTGAACATGCTCCTGGTACTGTTAATGGTCAGTTCCGCGTAACCGAGCAAGGAGAGATGATCAATCAAAACTTTGGATATTCTGACAGGGCTGAACGAACACTCGACATTTACACTGCTGCAGTTTTGGCAGAACAACACACTGACCGTCCTCTTCCAAACCAAGAATGGAAGAATGTAATGGACAAACTTTCCGATATTAGCTGTGACGCTTACCGCAAAATTGTGCGTGGCGATGAGCGCTTTGTCCCATATTTCAGGGCAGCTACTCCAGAACTTGAGCTTTCGAAGTTGAACATTGGATCAAGACCTGCGAAAAGAAAAGCCACCGGAGGAGTGGAGAGTTTACGAGCCATCCCTTGGATCTTTGCTTGGACTCAAACTAGGCTAAATCTCCCAACTTGGCTAGGAGTAGGTGAGGCCATCAACCAAGTTCTAGCTAGTGAAGACGAACAAACTCTTCGTCAGATGTACAACGAGTGGGGCTCTTTCCGAACTACAATCGATTTGGTAGAGATGATTCTCTCAAAGAGTGATTCCAGTATCGCGAGGCATTACGAAGATGTGCTCGTAAGCGATCCTGCTGCGGTTGACCTGGGTTCAGAGATCCGCAAGATCCATGACGGCACAGAGCAAGCCATCAAAAACCTCACTGGTCACAAGATCTTAGCAGAAAACGATCATCTGCTGCTACAACTCATGGCGGTACGAAACCCATACGTAGATTGCCTCAACGTGTTGCAGGCCGAGACATTGAAGCGTCTGCGTGCCAACGAAAATAGTGACGAGGAGCAAGTTCTTAATGATGCACTTCTCACTACTATCACGGGAGTTGCAAATGGCATGGGTAACACCGGATAATCATTGCACTCTCGCACATGCATTTTTGTACAAGTCTCTAGGGAAATGAATAGATGTGTTCAAAGGGTGAAAGTAATCTGTGAAGTCTAACCTTTATTTTGCAACTTAATGCTCTCTCTACTGTGAATTAGACTCATGCATAGCATTATGAATAAAGAACGAAAAAACTTGATTAATAATCTACTCCTCTTCTTTTTGTTCCGTGATAGGATGAGCCGCGTTGACTCTATCTTCCAACGCATCTGCTCCAGCATTTGGTTCCACCATTGTTTGCACACCAACCTGCAAAAAAAACGAGGCGAGAATGAAGTCAGGCAAGTGATTTCTCATGACAGAAACAAATCAAATCAAACAAGTGCAAATACTCACATAGTTTACAATGCAATCATCTGCGTCTCTCAATGCAGCAACAAACAGCTGATTCCAAAAAGGAGTTCCATCTGCCTTATAATTCAACAAACATGCAGTAGCATCTGATCCACTCTTGATTGCAGTACGAATCACATCCACAGCCTTTGGATCAGTTCCTTCGCCCTGTAAGAAACGACAATTCCTTCCGAGAACTTCTTCACGAGTGTATCCCGTTAACTCATAAAAGCCAGGACTGGCAAAGACAATGGGATTGTCAGGGAGACGCGGATCAGAGAGGACAAAATTTTGCTGACCCGAAGTGAGACTTTCAATGAGTGAAAAGTCTGATTTGAGCAATGCCACTTCCTTCCCTTTCTCAGCATCTGTCTTTGGAGGAGCAGCGCCACCCAACGCACCACCTTCCCGTCCCTCAGTTCCAAATAGGACACTCTTTGAACAACAGTCGTCAATAATCTTCATGGCATCTAGAGGGATATGTTTCTGAACCAACATTCGCAACGTTGAATTCTCATCTTGCAATCCGCGCACTTGGGTTTGCAATGACTCCAACATGAACTTTTTTCGTACTCGAGAACGTTTGGCATGTTCTCGATTCCTTTGCCGGCGTTCCGCAGACATTTGTTCCTCGATTGATTTTTTGTCCACGCCAATACCAGGCATTGCAACGCCAAGGTTCGTTCGAAGTTGCATGTTGGGAAGTATCCCGCCGCCACTGGCACTTGTGGCAACAGTGCTGCCGGCGGCACCACCAACGCCTGAAGTGAGTTGATGATAGTTCTGGCCCATTACAGCACCATTTTGATGTGTTCTAGCTGCGACTCCATTCGAAGCATTGTTGGCCATGATGTTGCCCACAGTACCAAAGTTGATACCTGTCCCAACCGGTAATTTGATGTTGTTTGAATTCGTGTTTGCTGACAGCATGGCTTGCTGTTGCAAAGCTTTTTGCATCGCTTGCTGTTGTTGTTGCTGCTGCTGTTGCTGGACCTGCTGCTGGACAGTATTCGGCATTGTAAATCCGAGACGATTGGACAACGCCCCAACACCGGACGGAACATTGTAGGTTTGCTGTGGTTGTTGCTGTTGTTGAACTACATGTTGCTGCTGCGATTGTTGATGATGTTGTTGTTGCTGTTGTTGCATCGTTGCTCCTCCAGGCGGCAACAGTAAATTCTCTTCGTGGCGCGACCGCTTCGCTGATGGCTCTTCACTACCACCAGCAGTATGACCGTTTGCACCATTGTTCATCGAAGGAAGATTTCCCAAATGCCAAGCAGTCTGAATTCCTTGCCCAGTGGGAAGATTGAGCTGCTGCTGTTGTTGCGCAACAACCTGCTGAGCATGCTGATGCGCTGCAAGTGCATTGGACATTTGATCCGCATTGAAGTCTTCGAAGTAATCGGCGAAGATATCATGAAAGTCAAATTCGTCGCCATTTTGCTGTAGGATAGTCGACAAGATTGATTTGTTTAATGCACACATGATATGAAAGACAAGTTCAAATTTAAGCAAACGACTGACTACTGTCATTCCGGCATTTCAAAATGATGAAGCGTTGCATCAAAGTATATCATATGCATCTACAATGGAAAACTCACCTGCTGTTGATTTGCAGAAGCGAACATTGGCATCTTCATCCCCATGTTATTGTTCATCTTGCACGCCTCCAATTGAAAAATGAGTGAAAAATGTCCAACTAACTATCAACTACGGGCTGTTCACGTCTATTCAGTAGTAGTATTGTACCTCGCCGAATGTCTCAAGCGCAAGAGGGCAGTGAATGTTCTCCTTCTTGACACTATTCTTACGAGGAGTCTAAAGGAACCTCTCTTACTTCCAGCGATGCCGCAGCTAATGCCAGATGTCAAAACAACCACAATGTATGGCCGGCGGTCCTTCAGCCATGAGCATCACAGCTACAGGCTGCACAGTTGCATATGGTAGGTTCTTGCACCTCCTTCACGTTGAATAGAATCGTCTTATACGTGGGGATGATGTCTCCGTAGATAACGCCGACGTGGTGGGATTTGTTACTGTAGTTCAAGTTGGGAGAACAACCGGATGGAAGGCGAAGTGGAAAGTGAGAAGCGATCTTATTTAGCGATGATAATATGATGGACATCTCAAATAAGCCCGCCAAAATGCCAATCTAGCCACACTAATAACTCAAAAGAATCAACCATGTCGCGACTTTCAGTAGTGTAGCTCCGTGTGCACCTCTCCATCCAAACCACCACAATGATAGACGCTACAGATCTAACCACAACTGAAGTCAGGACGCATTATGTCCAACCTTTGATCAAACAAATATTGGCAAAGACCTATCTAAATGCGGCCGCATTAGGCATCACGGCGGCAGCACCTACTGCGTCGTCAGAGAAAGTTGTAGGTGATGAGGGTGTCATCGGTACTTTGTATCAGGAAATTGAATTGTATAAACGGGAATTATTGGAAACGAATGACGTCAATTCTTCTACTAGTGAAAATAACAAAAGCTACGCTGAGGTAGGTTTTCGAATGAAATGTACGAGTATCTTTTTCATACTGCACAATCTAACACTAACAGATGCATCATATCATCATCACAAATAACCACTCTGCAGATTCTAGCGGAGGCATCCGCTCTATCTGCCTACTTGACTCGTGAAGAACAGACACTCGTTGCCACAGTTGCATCATCTGCATTGGTATCTTTCCTCATACCGCAGTGTGATTATCTCAATTTTCTTCTCTCCTACTACGTTTCATCGACGTCTGGAACATCATCCTCCAGCAAGACATCACCTCAGATTATAGGCACGTTGGAAGAACGACTCACAAATGCCATGATCTGGAATCAAGATAACACAATAAAAGGAGGGAGCGTCTTCCCCTACTCAGCATCGCGAATGAGAACTGTTGGAGATGATAATGATGATGGGTTCACAACTGCGTACTTTTATAGATTTTTGAATCAAGGATTGGCATCATATTTGTCGTGTGGCATGATTCTCTTCTCGAACAAGGCAGTTATAAGGAAGCAAGCTTGCAACGATATAATACAATTGATTTCGATGGCAATTTGTCCAGTAACTCCACACAACAACCTGAAGTCCAAATCAGAAGCGGGAGCATCGTCTGTTGAAGAAACTTCATTGCCGCTTTCATTTCAATTGTCTCACGTGGATAGATTGCAGATACTTCGAGTATGCAAAGAGTTGAAAATGGCTTCTGATGCCACTACCAACGATCAAACTGCACTGACACAACTCCGTGAGTCTCTATTTGGATTTGCTACGTATGTTGCACATTCAGACGAGGAAGCTGCTACTGCGTACGAAGCACTGGTTAATGCATCACTCAACGAGAAAGATGAATCTATTATTCAATCCGAGTTTCAACGCTTATTGCAAACGTTGGTGGAGGAGTCAATGTCTTCCTGCATCATCAATTCTACAGGCTTGTGCATACAGGAAATGATATTGAAATACGATGGAAACAGAATGAAGCTTTATCTCTTCGCCCTTCGGCTACTTGCAGAGCACTTTAATGAAGAGATAAATTCAGCAAAAAAGGTCAATAAGAATTCGAGCGACGCTCCTACTGATAAAGAGAATGTCGCAAAACGTCAAAAACGGACTCCTGACAACTGCAAGCCATTTCGTCTTATTGCAGTATTAAAAGCGGCTGGAGTATTGCTTTCATCCAGCGGCTGCTTGCAAAGCGCATCAAAAAAAGACATTGATTTCCAAGCAGACGTGACAATAAAGCAAATGATTCAAAACGCATCAATCTTACTGCAGTGCTCAGCAGATGACCAGCTTATTGTCCAATCTGCGTCGGATTTTTTGGCTCTTGCTTTATCGTACGAGACATCGTACCTTATAGAAAAGTCCAACGTCAAACATATTTTCATTCATGTGAGACAATCTCTTTTATCTGTGAAGAATGACGAAGTAAGGGATGCCATCATTGATGCATTGAAGCCATTGATTGTTATATGCTCGAGACAATCTGGGACATTTGCAATTAGCTTTCTATCATTTGCCATCAAGACATATTCTGCGCAAGAGAGAGTACTTTGGAAATGTGCCACCTATGTGTCAATAGGCAACCCGTTAGCTGCTTCAAAACGTATATCCAACTTGAGTGAAGGCAGTAGTGATGAAAGTATTGCAACGTGCAAAATAAGAACAATCCTATCTTGTTGTGGTGCATCAACTTCAGACACATTGCAACATTGTCTCTCTCTTGCAGAAAGCATAAGTGATAAGTGGATCCTCTTCAAGCTTGTTCGTGTTGCTTTTGAGACAAACAACTACGCTTTTGCACGAGCCATTTTAGAGAAACGCCTTGTTTGTGGGTGCTCGAGGCAGCAGAGTTTCATGTATCTCAATGCTCTGTCCAAGCTAGCACACAGCGAAGAAATCCTTGCAATCAAAGGCGCCAAGGGTGTAGCCGAGTCACTGGAACTACTGAGTTCTTGCAACTCGATGTTGACTTCTGTAGCGACCCTCGAGCAAAAGAGCAAGTTTGATTTTCAGCTTGAGTTCGTACGTCTCAGATTGGACACTCTGAATCTGATCGCCGTTGCTAGATCACTAAGCGTTGAGATATTGATGACGGAAGGTACATTATCCAAAAACAATAGATCTACTCTCTTTCGCAACAACATTGGCAAGAGCTTTGGTGTCCTAGTATCGCGTTATGAAAAAATGTATCGTCTGTGGGGCCTCCATCGATGTCAACAGACAAGATCAAAATTGCGTTCTCTTCAAGCAATGTGCCAGCTGTTGAGTGAATTCACAAAACTTGGTTCTAAAGAAGCAAAGAATTCCACAGCTACTGCAGCATCGACGTCAACTTGTAAATCAGTGACACCGAAATATGATCAAAATCAATCAATGAACGTGACACTATCAAAGCTTCGCAACGAGGTCTTGGAGCAAATGAAGAAACCAAAACAAAATTCTATATCTCTAGCGTCTGGGATCGTCTTAGTGCTTGATGCAATCTTGAAGTGTCCATATCCATTTCCTTGCGGATTCTTTCAAATGAAAGCTATCCCTCGAGCCATAGTTAATATCTCTGCCGATCCTGATATACTGCCAAAGACTCTTCCTCAGAATGGTGGTGATCACGATATAACCATAGATGCCAAGAGCAGAGCAGAAATTATCGATGTCGTTCCTGGTCTTGCAACGAAAGTGATCTTGAGCGGGTGGCTTCCAGTCAAGTTTATTCAGTCCGCAGATGTTGCCATTTCTGAAATAATCGCTTGGGCGAATCTTCACTACGAAGGTCAGCTGTATGAAGAAGATGATGCTGTAGATAGTGACGTCGGTGTTGGTAACGGAATGCCTTTGAGAAGTAGCCTAGATAATGGCGGCGAAACGACAGGTTCTGCATCGTTACTCGCAGCTGGCAAATTTATTATGCCAATAACTTTTGAGCCATTGCTACAAGATGGGTACTACAAAGTCAACGTTGAGCTTGGATGTCGTGATGTACGCGGTGGTGAGTGGAAAATACCAACCTCATGCCCATTGGAAGTCATCTTTCGCGTTGATGACGAAGGAATTATATAATTATTTAAATGCAATACTTTTAATGCGCGGTCATGAACTTTTCTGTAACTCTCGAATCACTTCATCTGCTGCACACTTCATAGCGTCTTTTCGTGACATGAGTTTGTCTCCGCTCTCCTCCTGCCTTTTCGTTATGGCTGCATTCAAAACGTTTTGTTTCCATTTCTCAAACTGGGCATTTTTCTTCGGAGGACGCCTAATATCACCTTCAAAAATGGCTGACTGGCCACCAAACCTCTGACCAGTCATTGTGTCTTTCATAGCAACATTCCTTTGCTTTTTTGCTGGCTGTTTTTGATCCGTACTATCATCCAACGATATTACAAAATCTTGTGCATATTTTTTGACATAGGCAAGCACTGTCGTGAAAGTACTTTCTGATAAACAAGCAGCCATGACCACGTCCGTTTCATTCATTGGCCTATCATCATCAGTGTCATCCTCATCATTATCTTGATCATCCTCATCCTGTTCGCCATTATTGTTGTTCTTGGGACCATCTTCCTTTCGTCCTTTACCATCCCAATTCTTCTTCTTTCCCTCTTCTTTCTTTTGTTGATTCTTCAATGATAGCTTTGCACTAGCCTTCTTTTTCAATACATCATTATAATTGGCACCTTCACTCTCCTTCACTGCAAGGTAGAAACATGCTCCCTCATAACAATCTAAACATCTGGCCATGTCCTGTCGTAGGGAATCTTGTTCACGACGCTGCTGACTATTACTATTTTTGCTCTTTTTGTTGCTGACATTGTTGGAGAGTGCGTCAAAGAGCTTTGTTGCATATTTGAATACAAACTCCGCATCAGGGATGAGTGGTCCGAGATTAATGCACAAATCTCGAATGAGGCCAGTTTGTGATACTTTATTTTCTGTAGGAGCAGCAGCATTAGATGATATAGCTGTGCCATCCGCGTTGCGTTTTCGAAGCGTCCTTGTCGTCTGTTCCTCCGAACTTTTGTTACTATTAATCTTGGTAGCAATCGCTGTTTCTGCCAAATATGCTCCCAACACCTCTTGCATCTGTACCAAATCCTTTTTTATCTTCTTCAGCTTGAGCATGTCAATCAATACCTTTATCGGTATACTGGATCGAACATACATTTTAGAATTGCTATCATTTCGGACGTTTCGAACGAGGTAGTCAATCACCAATGCAGCTCGGATAGTGGCATTCTCATTTTTGCCAAAGTTTATTCTCTTGGAGTTTAATACACGTAGCGCCTCCTTACAGTGCGAAATTAGAGTAGCCTGCCTCTTTCTTATATTATTACCATCAGAACCGAATATTTTGGTATGAATTTCGGGTGCAGTTTGTTTGAGTTTGGAGAGGATGAATTGGATTTGTTTTTCGTCAATGGGGAACATTATTTTGGTCACGTTGCATGAAATCACTTTACTCGGCTGCAAATACATGAACACTGATGTCTACAGCAATGCCCGAGCTGCTGCTGGTTACTAATGATTGCACTGCTTTTGACCGGTGTGATGATGTAATTGCGGCACGTGTCATGGGTAATCACGCAACGGTTTGACGCAACAAGGGAAAAACAGAGGAGTGAT